>JAJJMC010030282.1:431843-492380 GCA_023531435.1 Papaver californicum
AATTAGATTCATAAACTACATGATGAAACTATTAAACCATATTCATTCCTTAATTCCTGTGGGTAGATGAAGAAACATAATTCAATATTTCACCCCAATTAATCATACAAATATAATAAAATTTCCTGTGGGCATATTTCATCATATTACGTATGATTAATTGCAAATTTATGTCTAGTTTCCACATGTGATTTCTTAAGAAAAATTTAAATAACTAGAGATGCTGTGGCTACTCTCTAATTACTAAAATTATTAAATCACTTGACATATTTCTTTAATCTTTGTTCATGTACAATCCTAATGGTTTTATTTATAACCATTGCACATGTCAACAAATAATAATACAACAAATACTATTAGAGCTAAACATACATATTTAAATGATTCTCTCTATGCCTGTATGTGATTGAGAACAAAATCACCATGTGAAAAATTAAAGATTGTATGTGCACTCAATGGTTTTATCACTCTAATAGTTCACTTAGACCCCGTAAAATCGAAGTCATACTCGAGTTTAAAGGCATCATAAACTTATCACTGTGAGGTTTTGCCGATACCTTAATTTAGCTACAGAACATAAACATCCTTAGTTTTTTAAATTAAATATATTCTGCAAAACTATATTCTCTAATGTCACCCAAACATAACCTTTCAGAAATGCTCACAATGTCTCATTTATGTTTACCAAGTCTCTGTATGTACTAATTAATGTAAACTGACAATTTAACCGTAAATATTGTCGTTTACTTGATCAAAGACATAATCTCAGCACAAAACTGAAACTAACATTTAAAGGTAAAGAGTGACGTTACACTTACCTGATTTTTATGAAATTCAACCTGAAAACTTATAAGAACCTATACTACAACATATTAAATTTTCAGCAGGTTCTAACGGCTGGAATTTCCAGACTAAGGTATCCAATAAACCTTATTTCAACATAATTCTCCACAGACACAGTTTGGTCTATCAGGTTATGGGGTACTAAACGGAGTCCGATCTTCCTGAAATTTTTACAGGACAATTATAATAACAGGTATCATACGTAGTTAAAATATGAGAAACATCTAACGGTTGGATAATGTTTTACAAGTGCTCCTCGGTACCACATGGTATCTGAATTCTCTACAGACAAAGTTTGGTCTAGCAGGGTTATGGGGTACTAAACGGAGTCCGATCTTCCTGAAATTTTTACAGGACAATTATAACAACATGTATCATACGTAGTTAAAATATGAGAAACATCTAACGGTTGGATAATGTTTTACAAGAGCTCCTCGGTACCACATGGTATCTGAATTTTCCAGAAATACAGTTCCGAAAATCAATCTATTCGGAGCCTTAACAATGTCTGATTGTCTTCAAAATTTAAGAGAAGGCATATGAGATACTTGACTAAGACATAATCAAAATCCAGCCTAACCAACGGTTGAAAAATTATTAACAGGCAAATCAATTTTATGAAAGCTTATTGGAATTAAAACTCATCAACAAAATAATTCATTAACAAGCAAGGCAGAGGTGATTACAGGCTCTGATACCAAATGTAAAACCTTATCATGTATATTCTATCACAATATGAACATACATAATTTAGAAGCGGAAGCAAAAGAAAGAGATTATAAATACCTCCAGCCATTGATCTTGAATCCTTGGGTTTGCCCTAATTCCTTTGTTGCTATGAACTTTGGTGCCAAACCCTCCTTCTCAATAGTAAATGGTGTATGCAGAATTGAGAATGGTTTTGGTGACCCTTTTGTTCTGTTTTCTATCCTCTGTAAAACTAACCCTAGCCATCATAGAGTAGTTGTGGATAGATATATAGTGGGTGGTTTTCCTAAAGGTGGGAGAGAGTAGTGGGGGCTAATGGGGCTAATGGATCACATATATGCCTTTTTCCCCTTTATTTCAGCCCAATGAGAAAAAGTCTAACAGGAGTATTACCGCATACACTCAACTGACGTCTGTATTTGAAATTGATTAGTTGTATGATTTAGACATATTTTATCACAAACTTGTTTGTTGTTTCCATAGCTCGGCGAAAATGATTCAATAACGAAACTTTTGCACGAAATGAACTAACAGTTCGGATGGATGTTCTATCAATGCAGCATAAAGAATCGCAGTGATGAATGATTTGGATGATAAAGAGAAAACACATTCCTTCGGTGAGCAAACACTTCAACGTTTGAAAGAATTACTAGCGGCCGCCACCAGTCAGAAACAGAAAGTACTCAACATGTGAACTAACTTCCAAATTGGTTCAAATGATACAGCTAATTGAACTGAGATTAGTGAGGATACAAACAAACAAAACCAAATTAATTAGATTCGAAGGGAATCCAGTTGACTTACATAGAATAGTTTTTTCTAATCTAAAACAAGGTTCTTTCGTGAGAATGATAAGGAAACAGAAGTGAGTAGCATAGGTATTGTTGGAAAATTGAATACAATTTTCATATGGATGGAAAATTGAAATCGAATACCTTAAATGGATTTGGGTGTTGGGTTTTTGGTTTGAGCCTAATGATTGGCCTGGTAGGTTAAGTTAGTTATGTTTCAAAACTACGAGAAACGTTAACTTAGGGAACCTTACATGAAAGTCATACACCCTTAAGAATTCAAAATAGGATTTCAATTACATAACCCTTCGTGAATAAACGAAGCATCACATGTCTTCTTTGAAAAGGTATTATTTCAATCTATAAATACCCTGCGGACTTAGATTAGAGGCATAGAAAAATTAACAAATATCACACTGCATATAATAGATATCTTTAATTAAGTTTGTGTTGAAGAGAGTTCATCCCTATAGGTTTAGTTCATCGTTTTTCGAAGTTTAAAGTGATAATGCATCGACAAAGTAAGTTGTTAGAATTTTTTTTATATATTCGTGTGATTCAATTTCTAATCATTTTTCTTCGAAAAATAATAAAACCTTTTTATTTTATTGTATTCGAACCTCTTTTGATAATAACTGCCTGAGTAAAATAGTTTTACGTCCTAAAAATATCGTTGTAACAAAGTAAAAGAATCTATGTCTTAAATTTAATATAAACAAAAAATAAATAATCAAAATGGAACCACTAATATCATTAATACAAGCAAATAATTAATGATTTATTTTGTGTTGAAGTAATCTTAAGCTCATTTTTTATTTTTTACTCTTTTATTTCTCTATAAGAAAAGGAAAAAGTATCATAACATACTGAGATATTTACAAAAAAATAAAAACGTCTCATCCTTACATATTAAGATTAACTGTTGTTTAGTGGAAAAAATATATAAAATGGTAAAAGGGTAAATCATAAAGAATACGAGAGATCAAAATCGTACAAGGCTAGTCTAAACCAAGTAAATGGTCGTTCAAGCCTTATTTCAGACACAAAGGAAAAAAAAAGGTTGATCATTGGGAGGGAAACAAAGAAGGATGATATCAGAGCTTGGTGAGTTCTATTCGGAGAACTCCAATTTCTGAGTTCAAGTAGAGAAGATGAAGTTGTTTAGGATAGCCTGATGAGCTTTCATAAACTTGTTATTTCTGACTTGTGTGTTGTTCTGTCCTGTGAAAATTAAAGAAATTATTTATTTATAGTATTTGAACTCTTGATCTCGTAAGAAGTGGAAGAGATGGAGAGATAATGGGGTAGAAAACGTGGTTGAGAACATGCTCATTATTGTTGGGAAGATTCTTGAAACCGTAACTCTCATTATGGCTGAGAGAATTCTCGTAACCGTAATACTCATTAATCCCACCTCTAGTAACGTCACACTTAATTCCTTTTCATCATGGGTGTTCGGTTACACCTCATAGGATATAGACCGCCAGACTAATATCCCAATGAGTACCCCCCTGTAAAAACATTTGATGTCTCGTATATTTGATGGTTGGGTCATATGAATGACTCTTTCGAATAATCTAACTATTAATGTTAAGTCTAGTAAGGTTAGTTAGTATAAGCTTGGAAGTACGCAAGCTTGAAAGCGGCAAGACTTGGGAATGACACAAAAAGTGGCAAACCTGGATGTGTGCAGGCTTGGGAATGACACAATATTGGAAACAACAAACATGGATGTGCACAGGCTTGGGAATGGCACAAGCTTAGAAGAGTTAAGCCTGGATTTGTGCAGGTTTGGGAATAACACAAGCTTGGAAGGGGAAAGACTTGGAAATGACACAAACTTGGAAGAGGCAAGCCTTGATGTGCGTATGCTTGGGAATGACATAAGTTTGGAAGAGTCCAGAGCTAAGATTATGTAAAATTTCCCAAGGAATAAGCATGGATTGGCGCCATGCTCTCGAGGACTAAGCAAGGTTGGCATATGCTCAAAGGGGAAAGCATGAGCATCGTGTCGCTGAGAATTGATCAAGGCATGGTCCTCGAGGTCCAAGGCTTGGTGATCGAACAAAGCATGGTCCTCGAGGACCAAGGCTTGGTGTGATCGAACAAAACATGGTGAATAAGGCTTGGTGGACCAAGACTTGATGTATTTAAGCAAGGCATGATGACTAATGCTTGGTGTGATCAAGCAAGATTGAACAGAGCATGGTTCTCGAGGACGCGTGACCAACAAGGCTTGATCGAACAACATGGTCATCGAGGACACATGACCAACAAGGTATGCTCAAGCAAGGCATGAATGGACAAGGTGTGACACGAACAAGGAATGCTCAAACAAGGCATGATTGATCAAGGTTTGGTGGACCAAGGCTTGGTGATGCAAGGGTGGACGTGATCGAACAAGGTATGGTCCCTGGGACCATGGCTTCTGATTCGAGCAAGGCATAGTCCCTAAGGACCATAACTTCCTAATTTCGAGCATTGAGCAAGATGGGTCCCCAAGACATCTATGTTTTATATTTCTGACACGATGCCGATTTTTTTTTTTAAATTCAATATTTCTGTTACGGAACAGATAAATTTATAATTTTCGCCCTTGTCAAAATTCCACCATCTACATTAAGTCCCCTGCTTAGTGCGGAACTATAATGTTTCGTTGTAAACATTATATAATGACAGTATATTTAACCAACGCTTGAGACTTAATTCAATAATAAGATAACAACTTATCCTTGTATCCTCCAGGAAATGTCCTTGATGCAGACTCGGGCTTTTTGATGTATTAGGATCTCCAGTAATAAGCAAGCAGTAGACGCCAGTGCTCAGGGTTTTAGTATAAGACACCAAGTGCTAGTGATGATGTCAATAAAGCACCAACAAATAAGAGTTAGAACACTAGTGATAATGACTCACGTTTTAGTTTATCTTGTATCAACATGAGCACTGAACAATAGGGATGACAACAGCAGTATCAGAAGTTGAGACGACACGGTCACAAAAATAGAGCAAGGTTGATGAAATCTTCTAACTTGATATGGTGGAGTCTATTCATCCAAGTGCTTTGGGTGCACATAAAGTGAGTCTTCCTCTTTTCATAACCACATGCTCCTACTCTTATAGTTGAATGAATGGAGATATGCATGAAGAAACCTAAATTTTTTATTAATCCCGTCGTTAGAAAATTTTATATTTGAGATACTTTAGCAAAAAACGATGTAGATTCTTCATACGATGTTCGTATTTGATGATTAACCCTAATATGGAATTGCAGAAAGACCAACTATCTCTTAAAATGAGAAAATTAAATTTACTGCTCGTTTGTTTGGTCAAACGGGGTGAACAGTAAGTGTCCAGAGAAATTTTAGATAAAATTCTAACAGTTTTCATCTTGCGTTTGTCTAAGTATTTTGGCCATATATCCTAGCTTGTTTATCCGATTGATGTGCCATTTTAGTATGTTGTAGTAGACACATAGGCAAATGTTTTGAAATATAACTAATCTCTTAATTCTTCACCAGTTATCTGTAATTTTTGAAACCGTACAACTTAATGTAAAACATTCCTGGAACGACTGTCGTGAAAAAAAAATATGCTTTGTTATGTCTCTGGTCCACTTGCTCCTATCATGAATGTTTCATGATGAATTCTTACATCATTAATTTACTCATACTCTGAAATTTATATCTTTTAATTGAAATCTCATACTTGGAGCGTGTTAACCCATTGAACTTGTATTTTAGGTTATGACTATGGTTAGGTGAATGAATGAATCCATCACCGAGGGAAGAGGATTCGTTGGAGACTAAGAGAGTCATGAAGTCCACTTCCAAATTCAAATTCATGAGAACGTTTTCTCTGATGCGGTTGTTGATACTGCTTCAGGTGGTAGTGTTCTAGAAATCAAATGAATAGATATCGAGAAGTTGAAAATGGCGGTGATGAATGAAGTTGGTGTTGACATCCCATGGCGTTGGTATTGTGGATGGAGGTATAACGATGATGTCATATGGAGAAGGTGCTAGCTTTGGGTTTGAGATAGTGAAAGGGTTCCTTCCTGGGATTCTAGGCACGGAGAGAATTGTTGGCACAGTGGGATTCCTGGGTAAATGAGGTCTCTAAGAGGGAGTGATGCTCATAGAATGAGGTGAAGGCCTCATGAGTTGGAGGTGAAGACCTCATGAATAGTTTACCAATTATCCTTAGTAAACTGACCTGCTGATAATAAATTTTGTTTCATTTCAGGCACTAATAATACTTTGTCAAGTATAAACATAGTGTCATCAGTTTGTAATTTGCACTACCAATATAAGAAATAGGTAAGAACTTACCATTTCCAACCACAACTCTGTCCTTGCTAGTGTAAGAGAAAGTACTTTGCAGAATTGAAGAATCTCCAGTCATATGTATTGTTGCACCAAAATCAGATAGCCAATGTATAGAAGTACTTAGATCATTAGAAATTGAATTGCAGCATTCACTTGAAGACCAGAAAAATCTTATTGTAGTTGATCAGAAGAAGATATCTCTGAAATCTGAGTAGTAATATGAGCAGTTGAAGAAGTTGAAGGAGTTGTCTTTGGTGGTGCATATATGAAGAAGCATCTACTAGAATAATGACTAGTTTTCCTAGATATGTGGCATTCAACTTGAGAGAAATCCACATTAGATATCTTATTACTACCATCACCAGCATTTTTACCAGAAATACTTGAGTGTGAGCTAGAGACAATATGAGAACTGCTATTATTGAATGGAACATTTGGCATAATACCTTTATTCTTGTTCCTATTTCCTACAAAATTATGACCATTTGTCACATTTCTACATAAAAAGCTGATAAATTTTGAGAATCAAACACAATTGACATCTCTTTATGTTGATTACTAAACCATTTATCATGATTCAGTAATCTAGTCTTTATTTTATAAGTGAAAGAAATCTCTTTATTATATGTAGAGATAAAAAAATTATCGTAATGTCGCCCTAATCCATTCAATATAGTCACATACGGTCAGATTCACTCACTTTTTCTCCTATAGCAGCTAGAGAATTGACAAATTACCTATCTTTAGGTTATGCAATTGACTGCGTAACATACTCTTTCTTCCTACAAATTAGCTTCGAAAGCTTGTTTCAAGAAATAACAAATCTATCTAGCAGTACAAAGACCAAGAACATCTCCAGACACAGTGGAAGTAAAAGTTGCTTTCAAGCAACTTGCCACAAATCTATCAATCTTTCTCCATACCAACCACCGAGGATTGGGAATCACAGCACCATTAGAAAAAATCTTAGCTGATGGTTCTTGCACCTCACCATTGACATACCCATACAAATCTGTCCTATGTTGTCGAAGGCGCCAAAGGCGCACGACTCGCAGGTACACCGCCTCAAAGCCTCAATATACTCTGTTTACCTCGATAACGCATTAGTCGAGCGATTTTGGCGACTCGGTCGCCTCGAGGAAGTTTGAGGCGACCAATAACTTGACCAATCTCAGGCCATTCTCTTCTAGCTGCCTAACACTCCACCACCGAAGCCATTAATGGCAGCAAAGTCTTTTTTCCCTCTCAACTCATCATAGCCATCTCTGATTTCACTTAACAACAACATCACTGCCACAAATTCCTTCAACCAAACCAACAACAACATAACACCAACCATCTACTCATCTCGACTCACTGCCTCCATTATTTTCTCGACTCACAGACTCGAGTTTCACTTCAAACCTTCTCGAACCATCATCTCTCAATTACAACAACCTCACCATCTCGAGTGATTAACACAAAATCAATAACACCACAATCTCTGCCATAAAGATCAAGCAATCAACACCGCCATCAAGACTCGAGTAACATCAGCACTATTACTTCCATCAACTCGAAACCAGTGACTATCAACAACCCGTTCTTGATCTCCATCATCACTTCTAGAGAACACGAGCCACAACCTCATCATGATCGAACTCAGGCTATATCTCCTCACTGCTTTGATCAGAGGTTGTTGTGGTTCTCCAAAAACCTATAGATAATACTCACCGGAAGGTAGCAAGAGAAAATACTTATGAGTTTGTTTGTGATTTAGTTTTGCTGCTTTTTTTTTGGTTTTTTTTAGTTCATTAGTTGATTACTTTTTAGTTTTGAAACCTCTTGATTTCAATGTGACTGTTTGAAATAGTATGAATTTGAATGGATTTCTGTTTGAATGGATTTTGGAAGGATTTACAGGTCTACTAGACTACTACTTGACATATCAGATAGTTAATCGCCTTAGTCGTGCCTAGGCGACAACTCGTGAGGCATTCAGCTTGGCGCCTCGCCTCGCCTCGCAACTCACAGAATATAGGATCAGTCGATATCAAAATCGACTCAATCTGATCCCTCCAAAGTAAGAAATTTGTTGAATCTAACTTTATTGATACAAAGTTAGAAATATTAGTAAAAGATAACGAAAAATTGAGAGAATCAGCAGTAGCGGAAGAATTAGATAAATTTTGAGATTGATTAGTCATCTATCGTGTTTTCCTAACCATAAAAGATGAAGAATTGACAGTAAATGAACATAAAAGATGAAATTGATCAAAAATTGATCAAAAAATCAAGATCTATAACTCAGATGAAAAAAAGATATTGAAAAATATGAAAGATATTGAAAAAGATGTTAAAGATCCGATAAATTCTGATAATATATTTAAAAAATAAATAAAAATAATGAAAAAATGTTAAAGAAATTGTTGTTGGATCGTAACCGAGTGATACCATGAGAAATCTGTGAAAAAAAAGTAAAATTTTCTATTCATAGGAAATGTAATGTTTTAATCAGACAGAAAAAATTTATTACACATTTATATAGAGAGATAAATAAAACTAACACGTGAATAGTAGGTGTGTGACAGAAAGACTAAAAGTCAATACTAATTGACTTGACTGTTCTAATACTAACTACGATAGTTTCCCATTGTTTTGTGTCGCAACATTGAACAACTTTAATTTACTTCACATTCAGTTATCTCCACCATCTCGGGTTTCCAATATAAAGATCTCAATAACATACCATATTGGTAAAGATATAACTTGTTAATAAGGATGTCTAAAATCTTGTAAGAATTGATTTATTTGTGTTAGTAGCATGCTCTATATTCTATCAATTTACAGCGGTAGGATTTTAATATTTTGGAATTGGTTCTCCCTTTTTATATCATCAAGGCATAAAAAAAACTTCCTTCACACTGATTAAACATTCACACACAAGACATGAAAGCTTCTTCGAGACTTCAACTACTTAGGAGTTTTTGGTTTGATGCATCATGGACATTAAACGACACATTTGAGACCGACCCTAATCGGAACCGTTATTTTTAACTGTTACATATATGAACGGTGGAATTAGAATGCGACGCCCACAAACACATCCTCAAACTGAAACTATTCAACAGTCATCACGTGATTGGACAGTAGCCGGCGACATAACTTAATAGTTAACTACATATAAATTTTACTGAATTTTATTTGGACATTTTCTTGTTTTTCATTTTTGAAATATTTATTGGAGATTTATTGTTCGTAAAAAGTAAGAACTGAATGATATTGCCACTAGTTAACTTTGTGATTTTTTTTGAAGCATGAATTTGTGATATATATAAGGTTTACCATTCCTGTCGCCGATGTCGGAGTCAATACTCGTCAAAGAGAAAACTTACTTGTAAAAGAAGAGCAAGATTTTATAAATTTCTCTCACATAATTATTTTGTTTTTTAATCTAATGATTTCTAAAGCAGTCGGGATTTCCTCCGTATAACAAACTCTACCATCATATACATTGTGTAGCTTTGATACGACCTTACTTAAAGCAGCTGCGGCTCTACTGATGCAATCGTAAGAACCCTTGTATAAGGGTTTATGGTTCCAATAAAGGGTTTTTTTTAGGTTTTAGGGTGATTAAATAGTTGGTTAGAGGGTACCCTATAGAAATAGTAAATACCTAATTTATCCTTATATCTATAAAAGTCTAAATTACCCTTCTACAATTAAACATAAACTAATAAAAGAAAAACCCTAACTCCTCTCATTCATTTTATCTTCTTCTTCTTCCAAACCCAACCGCCATTCTCCTTCTCCCATTTTCATTTTCTCCATCACAAATTTCTCATCTTCGATAAATTATCAATTCGAAAATTAATCAATCGTCAATTAAACTCGTTAGCAAAGATGAAGAATCCTAATAAAAGTATAGAAGGTAGCAGTAAGGAAAATGAAAATCAATTAAACCAACCTAATCAAGAAATTGAAGAAGAAATCGGTGGTGAAGGCGTTGAAACTCCTCAACCACAACCCGTGGTGTATATGAGGTATGATTCGACAAGAATCCATATTATTTTTCTCCTTTTTGTGATTGAAATGTGTTGATTGTTTGATTAAAAAAAAAGGTTTCCAGAATTATTTACGGTTGAATTTTGTTCAGAATCCAACAGTAAATCCATGTTTGAAGAACTTACGATTGGGTTCCCAACCGTAACTGGATTTTCATTAAATTTACGTTTAGGTTTTTCTAATTTCCTACTGTAAATTCACATAATGAAGATGAAGATGACATTTTACGGTTGGGTTCGATTCTCAATTTCCAACCGTAAAATTCACTTGTAGCAAAAATTTGGTTGATTTTTTACGTTTAGGTTTTTCGAACAATAATTCATTTTACGATTGAGTTCGAAAGTCATTAACCAACCGTAAATTTCCCTGATAGGTCAATTTTTTTGGGTTTCTTTTTACGTTTGGGTTTTCCCGCCGTAACATTTTCACGGTTTGGTTTAGATGTCAAAATTCAACCGTACAAGTTTTTACGTTTGGGTTCGATTGGTCTAACCCAACCGTAAAGTATCTTGAGTTTTCAAATTTGAGATTGTTTGTGTTGAATTATTTGGAAATTATATAACTTGTGATTTCAATTGTATTGCTTGTATGTTGTAGGAATAAGAACAGGGAAAAACCCAAGAACAAGAGGGGTAACAACTTAACACCAATTGATCACACTCTCACCCCTCGCCACGAAGTTCATTTAGGGGTAGATAATAGAGGCGTTAGAAAGAAAAATAATATGAAAAAGAATTTAGAGGTAGGGGATGGTAGCTCTAGTCATAATGTACTACCTCAAGAGGAAGATAATGTTTTCCAACCATACATGGAAAACATTCAAGACTTCGAAGATCTACCGATGATGAGTGGAGGTGAGTTTGTGATTAATGAACCACCACAAGAGGAAGAGGAAGAAACCTCAAGTGAAGAAGTTGTTAATCAAGGCAAAGGTAAAGTGAGCCGCAACCTAGTGATGAAGAGACACATGATGAAGCCGAGGATGTACAAGGTCGTAGTCGTGGTCGTGCTGGTCCTCGTACTTGTGGTAGCACGACCATAAAAGAGTTCGTCGTGGTGCCCGTAATACTCGTGTTGAAGAATCTCCTTCTCCTTTTCCTTTATTCTATCTTGAATATCAAAATTGTATCAAAGTTGGTTATTTTTGTTGGTGGATTTTAGTTTATTGGGACGAATTAATCTTTTGAGTTTTAGTTTGAACTTTGTTCTTAGTTTATGTAAGAGTTAATGGACAAATGTTGCTCAATTTAGTTAGAATGAATGAGGAAGTTTTTATCTTAATTGGTGTAGCTAAATTCAAGTGCAAGAAGATTTGTTTATCTATATTTGTGCAGAACAAGTTAGAAATCATGATTTATTTACATAAATTTCAAGTTGGAAATCAAACAAAGGAGAAGGCAAGACAAAAGACAAAACAAATGATTCTTTACAGCTGGGTTCGCAAGTCCAAAACCAACCGTAAAACTGATAATTCCAAAATTTACGATTGAATTCTTGAGTCAAAACCCAACCGTAAAACTGACATTTTTTCTTCCTAGACTTACGGTTGGTTTCTCAGTCAAAAGCCAACCGTAAATAAGAATACCCAGCTTTGAGGTTGGCTTTTGAAGCCCAAACCAAACCGTAAATTTTCTTGGACCATCAATTTTTTTTCTAGTACTTGCGTTTTTTTTGTTTTTGTTTGATTGAATGACCCAATTTACCTTAAATCTAGTTAGAATGAATAAATAAGTTCAAAATTTTGATTTTTGAACCCAAATTTGAAGTTAAATCAAATGCTAGAAAGGAGGATTATTTACGGTTGGGTTTGGGCTCCAAATCCAATCGTAAATTGAGTACCCAGTTTTACGGGTGGATTTGAAATTCCAAACCCAACCGTAAATTTTTTTGAACCCATAAATTTTTTTTTCTAGTATTTACGTGTTTTCTTTTGTTTAATTGAATGACCCAATTTACCTTAAATCTAGTTGGAATGAATGAATAAGTTTAAAAATTCGATTTTTGAAACCGAATTTGAAGTTAAATTCAATGCTAGAAAGGATTATTTACGGTTGGATTTGGATAGTTTAAACCCAACCGTAAAATATGGCTGCAATAAGAATCATATTTTACGGCTGTATTTTAAAGGTCAAACCCAACCGTAAACTAGGCTTAATCCACACTTTTTGGATCATATCTTATTTACGATTGGGTTTCTAAACCAAAACCCAATCGTAAAATATCCTGGATCAGTTAATTTTTTTTCTAAAAGATAAAATATTATTCATAATTTGATCCCTTCAAAATACATATGATATTGTCACTAACAATATTACATTTAGTCAATATGTCTATATTGTCATTCCAACTCCGAGTCGGAAACACTTTGTGCGGAGGCTTCCTTCGATAGTCGTAATACGGTCCAAAGTTCGAAATTTTGCTCAAACTGGTTAAACCAAGACCTGGGGAGTACACCATCGTATCCAACCCTTAATGGGGTAATGGTCTTCCTTATTTTAACTTGAGACTGACAAAATGACACATTTGCACCATCCCCATCACACATCTTCTTGTAAACAATTGTTCGACAAAAGTTGTTCTTGTTCTCTAGCCCATTGCTTTGCATCGTCTTTCTTTTCCCATGTCTACATGGTCCAAGAACACAAGTTAGAAAGAAAAAAAGAAAAAAAAAGACTTGGCAATATTTTCCAAAGGAATTAACAACTTATCTATAACCTACCAAGTCGTTCAAATAGTGATCTGTAGTATCTTTAGTCAAAATATCATTTGGAGGAGGATGAGCATACATTGGGTGAAGTACAAGTACACGCTGAAACAAAAAATATAAAAGCATTAGCCAATAAAACACAAGGAAAGAGAAAATTACGGTTAGGTTAGGAGCATCGAACCAAACTGTACAAAAAATTACGGTTGGTATTTAATCCTAAACCCAACTGTAAAAAAAAAAAACAAAATGAATTACATATGGGAATTTAAAATCGAACCCAACCGTAAATTTATTTACGTTTTGAAATTGTTGGTCAAACCCAACCGTAACTGGTGCAATAAATAGCAATAAATACCCATGCACATAATTCGTTACGGTTGGGTTCGATTCTAAAAACCCAATCGTAAAACTATTATGATTGTGTTTTCCTCCATTAAATTCCAGTTACGGTTAGGTTAGGATGAACAACTAACCGTAAATAAGTCTTACGGTTGGGTTCGAGATGAAAACCCAACCGTAAACTTACCTGAATCACAAAAAAATCTTCCCTTTTTACGTACTTTTAGAAAATTTGAGCAATAAAAAGACCAAGAGTTTAAGTTAGAGGTATACCTGACTACTCTCGGCCAATGAATCATCACTTTGACGACAAGTTTCTCCATTTGGTTGAGATTCACCATCACCACTTTGAGTTAAAACCTCTCTACCATCCAAGAGATCACCCTTAGTTGGGTCTCCATAATTGGGTATGTAAAATTTGGTTTGATTATCATACAAGGATTTACGCACCTCAAATTTCTCACTAATCACTCATTTTGATTGAGTGAATAAAAATCTCCAAAAAGTTCTCTCTTTTTTCTTTTACTTTATCTTCACACCAAAACAAAACATATAAAAAATTTATTTGATTTGATTAAGTATAACATTATTTTAGATTAATTATTATTCGTCTAATCTATTAGCTAATTAGATTAATTATTATTAACTAAACATGGATAGTTTAGCCATTATAAAAATATAATGGATAAGGTTTTTTCGAAATTCATATCTAATGATCCTATTTTGTCTTCACATGAAAAGTCCCTCTATGAATGTGTAAACCCCTATATGAGGGTTCATACGTAAGTAGCACTATCTCAAACTCGAATGAAATAGTCTAAAACCCAAGATTTTTTTTTATAAATGAGGAAAAGTCCTCCACACAATCATACATAAATCCGATTTTGGTAATCGGAAAACCTTACAGAGTTTTTCAAGTTCATAATAAAATCATCGAATCTATAACATCTCCCCCAATTTTTGACTAACAATTTTGCCTTTACAAACATTTCGACCGTTTCATAATTCCAGAATAACCAAACCACATCAGGTGGACAAACTATCCAATTAAGTCTAGTTTGCATCACTGCACATAGCAACAATGAGATATTGATACGATCCAACCGAGTTTTTTAAAAAGGAATAACCACATTAGTTGGCCAAACTAGCCAAATAAGACTAGTTTGTATCACTTCACATAGCAGTGATGGGATCCTGAATAAATCCAACCGAGTTTTGCTAAGAACCAGTGAATCAAATTTATAACAACTAAGATTATCAAAGTAACAGTAAATAAAAGTTTCAAATTAACAGGAACATAGGTCTTCTGAATTGGAATTAAGCGGTCTGAATCGGGCTGAGTCGAGATGAATCGACATGGGAGTTTTAGTAACAGGTTCTGGAACTGATAAAGTTGATGACGATCTTGATCTTGTCGATGATGTTGTTGTCTTTGTTTCCGATGCTAAGGTTGATGATGTTCTTGTTGCAGCAACGATAGATTTCCCCCCATAGAGAATCACGGTACAATCCTTGAGAAAACTCTTCATGACAAGCAAAAACCCAAAGAAATAAACCCAAATATAAACTAGAAATAAAACCCTAGAACCATTCTGTAATCAAAATAAGGGGAAGAAGAATCAAACCCAGAGATAGAAAACAATAAAGGAAGGAAATGGGCAGAAAAGCAGAAAATAAGTCCTAGATCTAGTAGCAAATTTGAGGAGAAAGGACGATTGAAAGAAGGAGAGATTTTAGGTGGTTGTCGACTCAGATCTTCTCCCTTGGGAGAAAATCTGAGCTGCCGACAAACTAGGTTTTCTAGGGAGTTTCTCTTATCGGAAGGGAAGAAGAGAGAGACGGCTTATGTACCTTGGGAGCAAACCAAAAAATCCAAGAAATTAAACTAAAAATTATCCCATTTTGAAAAAATTTCGAAATGGGAAGAGGATATGCAGAGTAAGTTGTATTATTTTGTTTTTTATGATAAGATGGCCTCAAAAGCGAGACTAAACAAAATTTCTTGGTGTAGAACACCTATTATATCATTGTAAAATAATGTAGTTAAAAAACTTGGCAGGTTTCCAATCCAAATTCCTTCGTGTTCTCTAAAAGCTTCATCCTTTGCTAATCTATCAACAACATTGTTGGCTTCCCTATATCTCTGTGTAAACTTCACTTTATTGAAAGAACTATTAAGTATGGTAATTTCCTTGATCAGGACGTAGGTATCCTAGTGAGGTTGAGCTTCCTCACTACACAGTTGGATATCATAGCTCGAATCACTCCACACTTCCACACAATGTAGGCCCAGCTCAAAAACCAAAAGCATATCATCTCTGATTGCCCAGACTTCAGAAATAGTTTTGTTGTTTTTAAAAATTTGTTTGCCATAACACGCAACAAATTTCCCAGCATCATCTATAATGACCCCTCCAATACCTGCAAGACCATCACCATTAGAAGAGCCAACAATATTGAATTTGAAAAAACAATTGCTTGGAACCTTCCATACAATATACACCTCCTGCTTGTTGTTTCTGCCATAAACCATACCACATTTAACTTGATAAAATTCCCTAGCCAGTCTTATGGCTTGAGCCAAAACACACAGACCATTGAACTTGGTCTTACAAATGCTAGCTTGTTCCGGTGTATCCAGATGCCCTATAAAATGAAAAGACAAATTTCCTACCATCTTAAACTGCCAATGTGACCCTCAACAGGACAATTTTTTTTAAAAAAGTAGAAGAAAAATTATCAAGTTCAATCTGTAGCCCAATCAACTTTCTGACATTGTTCCAAATAGGTCTCACAACATCACAACGAAAGAATAAATGCATACATGTTTCCAAATCTTTGTTGCAAATTAAGTAAGCAATCTGGATGACCAACAATATCTTTCCAATATTGAGATTCACTGACCTGAATTTTATTATGGCTTAACTGCCATAAAAAGAATTTATACTTGTAGGGGCATTTTAGAGCCTAAAATTTTTTCCAGTCCTTATTAGGAGATTGGTAACTCCGATTTTCCATGTCATGTGTTGTATATATTATTAAATTATAAAAATTATAAACTAGAGTTAAACATAAGCCAATAATGATGAGAGGAATGTGCACCCTTGGTTTAATTGCACTCGTTGTAGGATTGTAATTTTTTATCTGGTTTGGAACTATATATATCAACGGGGCATGAAAAAAAGCACCCTCTTACGATTAACACATTCATACATAAAGGCATGAAATTAAGCTTCTTCAACTACCTGCTATGAGTTTTTGGTTTGATGTATTCTAATGGCTAGTGGCTAGTGCCTAGGGGCTTACTGTTGAATAAATAAGATTAGGAACTTATCCTAATCATGTATTATAACTTCTATTCAGTCACAGTAAGTTATGTATGTCTGTGTAATACTGTCTATATATATATGACATGTTGTTCTACCAATAAATATACGAAGTTTATCTTCTATCTCTGGCAAACAATGGCATCAGACCCATCTACCAAGTGTTTGATAAATATTCTGAGTGAAAAGAAAGCACCGGTTTTATTTTGGTGTAGCAACATCACATCAATGGATACTAAGAATTTTGTTCAGGCAGCCATTCCTCGCTTTGATGGTCATTACGATCATTATAACATGTTGTTGGAGAATCTTAAGGTCTAAAGAGTTTTGGCAAATGATTGAACCTGGTATAACAGAGACAACAAAAGGCGTGACACTAAAAGCGGCGCAAAAGGAGGAACTTGAAGGTTTAAGGTTGAAAGATTTGAAGGCAAAGAACTATCTCTTTCAAGCGATAGATCGTGCAATCTTGGAAACAATTATGAGCAAAGAAACTTCCAAGAGTATTTGGGATTCCATGAAGCAGAAATATCAAGGATCTATAAGGGATAAAAGGCAACAACTTCAAGAACTTCGTTCAGAATTTGAATTACTGCGAATGAATTTAGGAGAGTCTGTTAATGATTTTTTCTCAAGAACAATGACGCTTATCAACAAAATTCATGGAGAGAAGTTTATTGATGTTACCGTGGTTTAGAAGATTCTTCGTTCCTTAAATCCAAAATATAACTATGTAGTTTGTTCAATTGAAGAATCTAAAGATTTGGATATTCTTGGTGCATCAAGATAAAGAAGAGCAAGCATTGAAGGATTCCATCAACAATTCATCTTCCGTAGCGGGCAAATCAGATCGAGGAAGAGGAAGAGGACATAATGATCAAAGGAAAAATTATGATGATACCCATTCTAACGATTCTCATGGAAGAGGTCGAGGCCGAGGACGTGGTCGAGGATGAGGACGAAGAACAAGGTCAGCAGACAAGTCTAATGTTGAATGTTATAATTGCGGAAAGAATGGACATTACAGTTATGAATGTCGGAAAAAAAAATAGTGGAAAAAATTCTAACTATGCAGAGAAAGAAAAATATGAAGAAGTGTCAATATTGATGGTGTGTCATGTCATGGAAGAGACTAGAAAGAATCTATGGTATGTATATACGGTATGTAGTAACCATATGTGTAGGAACAAGTATTTGTTTTCGTACTTGGATGAATCATACACTGATAATGTGAAGTTTGGAGATAATTTTAAGGTGGAAGTTGAAGGAAAAGGAAAGGTAAGTGTCCAGACAAATAAAAAATTTGTCCAAATTATATCTGACGTGCTTTATGTTCCAGATTTAAAAGCAAATCTACTTAGTGGCGGGCAACTACAAGAAAAAGGTTTCGAGATTAATATAAAGAACGGGATATGCAGAATTTCACATGAGAATTTGGATTTAATTGCTCAAGTAAAGATGACATCCAATCAAATGTTTCCGCTGTACCTCAACAATTCCACATATTCATATTTCCCTACAAGTTTAAAAGAAAAAGCGTGGTTATGAGTGTGTATCTGAATTTTACAGGATTGAAAACTCTATATCAGAAAAATATGGTGATGGGTCTTCCTCAAATTTCAGTTTCTACAGGGGTTTGTGAAGATTGTGTTGTTATCAAACAACACCATAATCAATTTCCACAAGGGAAGTCATGGAGTGCGACGAAGGCATTAGAATTGGTTTATTCTGACATATGTGGTCTGATAAAACCAATTTCTAATGGAAGTAAAAGATATTTAATTACCTTTACTGATGATTATAGTCGGAAGACGTGGGTTTATTTCTTGCAAGAAAAATATGAAGCCTTTATAATGTTCAAGAAGTACAAAGCATTGGTTGAGAAAGAAGTCGGATGCCCTATAAAAATTCTGCGAACTGATCGTGGGGCTGAATATATGTCAAATGAGTTCATGGAGTTTTGTGAGTTTCACGACATCAAGATACAAGTAACAACCTCATATACACCACAACAAAATGACATTTCTGAAAGAAAAAATCGTACTATTATGAACATGGTTCATAGTCTTTTGGGAAAAAGCGTTGTTTCTAAAAGTTTCTGGCCCGAAGCTGTTAATTGGAGCGTTTACATTTTATATAGAAGTCCTACTTTGGTTGTTCAAGATGTAACCCCTGAAGAGGCTTGGAATAGAATACACCAATAGTTGATCATCTTATAATTTTTTTGGGTGTATTTTATATGCTCATATTCCAGATGCAAAAAGAAAAAAATTAGATGATAAAAGAGAAAAATGCATATTTCTTGGTGTTAGTAATTACTCTAAAGCGTACAAATTGTACAATCCTATCATCAAGAAATTAGTTATTAGTTGCGATGTTATTTTTGATGAAGAAAAGTTCTGGCCGTGCAGTGCTACTACAAGTGGACAACGAATTCTTACAAGTTTCGAAGGGGAAAGTGAAGAAACAAGGACTGAACCTGTAGATAATGTTGTGGAACCTGTAGATGTATATGTTCAAAGCCCGTAAGTCATTGCTGCAGCAAATGATGAACAAATATCAAGTAGCACACACCCTCAACGTCCATCATGGTTGGAGGATTATGATTTACCTTTTTACATCCAGAATGATAATCCGCTAAATCATTTGCCTTGTTTTCAGATTGTGATCCTACAACTTTTGAAATTGCTTCCAAAGAACCAAAGTTGCAAAAGGAAATAGATGTTGAAATTGAATCTATTGAAAGGAACAACACTTGGGAGTTGACTGATCTTCTAGAGGGACACAAAAAAATTGGTGTCAAGTGGGTTTACAAGACGAAGTTGAAGGAAAATGGTAAAGTTGAAAAATATAAGCCACGATTAGTGGCCAAGGGCTATAAACAAAAGTTCGTTGTTGATTACAAAGAATTTTTTGCTCCAGTTGCAAGGCATGATACAATCAGGTTGGTGATTGCTATGGCAGCATAAAACTCATGGCCTATCTTCCAGTTAGATGTCAAATCTGCCTTCTTACATGGAAACTTACAAGAACATGTATTTATCGATCAACTACCTGGTTATGTAAAGAATGGTAGCGAGAATAAAGTTTATAAGTTGAAGAAAGCTCTCTATGGACTTAAATAGGCACCACGAGCTTGGTATAGTCGTATTTTTTTTAAAAGGGTTTTCAGAAATGTCCATATGGCTGATTATGAGTTTATATGTTGATGATCTCTTATATACTGGAAATGGTAGTGCTATGTTTGACAAGTTTAAAAAATCCATGATGAAAATTTTTGATATGTCTGATCTTGTTATGTTGCACTATTTTTTTGGTATCGAAGTTGTTCAATCAGATGATTGGATTCCAATTTCTCAAAAAAGGTACGTGCAAGAGATCTTAGAAAGGTTTCAGATGAAGAACTGTAATTCTGTAAGTACACCGACTGAATTTGGGTTGAAGCTCTATAAAGATCTTCAAGGAAAGAAGATTTACAACACTTTATACAAACAAATTGTGGAAAGTTTGATGTACCTAACTGCGACAAGGCCAGACATTATGTATTTTGTTAGTCACATTAGTAGGTACATGGAGAATCCAACAGAGATGCATCTTCTTGCACCAAAGAGAATTTTATGTACTTGCAAGGTACAAAGGAGTATGGGTTGTTTTACAAGAAAAGGGTGAAGTCAGACTTAGTTGGCTTTACATATAGTGATTATGATGGAGATATTGATGATAAAAGAAGTACTTCTAGATATACTTTTATGTTGGGTTCATGGGTTGTTTCATGGTCTTCAAAGAAGCAACCAACCGTCACATTATCAATCACAAAAGCGGAGTTTGTTGCCGCAACTTTATGTGTTTGTCTAGCAATTTGGTTAAAGAGAATTCGTGGAATGATTCGAGGTAGAAAGCAAGGGCCTATTACAATCTACTGCAACAATAATTCAGCAATCAAGCTCCCGAAAAATCCTATTTTACATGGAAAAAGAAAGAATATAGAGGTTAAGTATTTCTTCTTAAGAGACCTATCTACTGCTGGTGTGATTGAACTTGTTCATTGCAGAAGTGAAGAACAAATTGTTGGCATTTTTACCAAGCCACTTAAAGTAGCAATTTTTTTGAAGCCAAGGAAGAAGTTGGGTCTTTGTACTTTAGATAATCTTGCTTGAGGGAGTGCAGCGCCGAATATAAGATTATCTTGTATATATGTGTATCTTTTTTGTTTTAGTTGTATTAAACTGAATTATCACTACTATTAGTTTAAGGGAGTGTGTTGAATAAATAAGATTAGGAACTTATCCTAATCAGGTATTGTAATTTCTATTAAGTTACAGTCAGTTCTGTATGTCTGTGTAATACTGTCTATATATATGACAGGTTGTTCTATCATAAATATATGAAGTTTATTTTCTATCTCTGGTAAAAAGTTACACAAGTAACATAATCAGTGTTGTTTTGTCGCACAGTCTACAAAGGCATACGAGTCCACGAGACTTTGCTTGGTACCCCTAAAATCATCCCCCAATAGATGGCATCATCATGGACCATACTATCAACAAGTGCCTCCACTCCTTGGAAAAACAGAGAGCCCATTTTTATGTGACATGTGAGTGTAGAGGAAAAGTTGGGGAGAAACTTACGGGGTAAAAAACATTTTCGGAGCCAATATATCCTAAAGATTGTGAAATGAGTAGTGAGGACCACATCCGCAAAGTAACATCAAAATAATAACAAGAATGAAACAAGACTAACTAGAGCAAGAAAAGAAGAAAAGAGAGGCAACAAGAAGAAAACACAAAAAAGAATACGATTCCACCGAAATTTCCATTCTAAAAATTGGCCATTTTAAATTTGTATAAAATTTATAAGTTTACAAAATCGAATAAAACGGGGATGTATCTCAGATGGTAGAGTGCTCGCTTAGCATGTGAGAGGTATGGGGATCGATGCCCCACTTCTCCATTTTTTTTTCTTTTGTTTTTTTTTTAAAATTTTGATTTATTGTATCCTTCTTGTATTCGAAAGTGTGAAATGGTCCCCAGAGAGCAACACCACCGCAACTCCCATCATACGAATTGGGTTTTACGTCCTCCAACTAAGACCATAGATGCAGTAGATAAATATCTGAGGACAGGTGTAGACATCTTAGACAGAGGGATCATGACACTAAGATAAGAGCGAAACACTGTAAATATCTTCTTGGTCTCACACGATAAAAGAGATATCTACCACATCAATCTACAACAGGGACGCATGGAAAGTAAAAGAAGAAATCAACGGTCAAGTTTGAAAGAGGAGAGAGAGCATTAAATGAGCTTACAGAGCACGCGTGATGTGATCAGAAACATTTAATTCACCTGACAAGAATCAACGTTCATTCTTAGGGTCGAGACTAAAGAAGGATCAAGAAGCCACCTCCACCGTTTCGGGTCATGTCCAGAACGAGATGAAGACCAGCATATCAAGAGAACCTTCGAAGATTCGGGGCATGATATCATGAGATTCGGGACACTCTCCCGAACAAACTACAACGACTTATATGCAAGTGTCCAACACCGAAGTTAAGTTGTATGTTACCTTTGTCTATAAATACTAAGCTAACTCATGAGAGAAGGCAAGTGATATTTTTGGGAGAGAAAAGCTATAGCAAGTAAGAAAAAGAGTGAAAAAAATTAGAGTGAGGAGTTCATTGTGAGATTGAGTTTATTCCTTTTGTAAGTTCAATCTCTTTTAAAATAATATCAATCATTTCACCCCGTGGACGTAGGTAACCATACCGAACTACGTATATCTTTGTGTGTTACTTCATTTTGGCGCTAGAAATATGGAGTGTTTTAATATCTTGTTGAGTACCTTTGTGGTGAAATACTTCATAAAACAACGAGATCTACAAGCTCCAAAGTGTGACTGACCTTTGTAGAAGCTAAAAGACTCTCGCTGAAGATTATCCAAGTTTTTTTCCGCTTTAACAGTAGCTAGATTTAGATCCACAAGCTCCAAGATGTCTATGATACTTTGTTAGAAGCTAAAGTTGATCTGAGCACGATTGTGCCGCAAATTTAGGAAGTTTTTGGGTTTTTCTTCCTTTTTTGGTTGAAAACCTAAGGTTATTCCTCTCAAAATGCATAAGAGTTATTACATATAAGATCCCCAGCTCCAAATTCATTAGTTTATCTTTTCCCCTTTTTCTGTAAAAAACCCCAGAAAGATTTCACTACTTTGTTGAAAATGTAATGGTGGAAACCTTTATTACATAAGGTTTAGGAAACCAGGACTAAAAGGAAAAGTTCAGGTCAGTTGGAGCAACAAGTCATCCAAATTATTTGAGCTTAACGTATTAAGGCTATAATCCTAACTTCGGAAATCTTGACGGAAACTTTAAATGACAGAGAAAAGAAGTTGGGATAGCTAAATCTTAGAAAATACAGTTTCTCGACATCTAGTTCAAAATATTGGCCAAAGAGATTTTTCAGTCACCGGAGCCGACAAGTAACAGGAAAGGCAGACTTGCACTTTAACAAACAAAAACCTAGTATTTTTGGCTATGACGCTTTTTTCCAAAAAATCACCTAACCACAAAAAATATTTTTCAGGGGGGGGGGGGGGGGGGGGGTCCCGACACATAACTGCCTTTGAACACTGACATTTTTGGTTATAAGCTGTCGGATTTGGAGATTAGAATCCGACAAAAGAACCTTTAAAATTATGCTTTATTTCCTTAATAGGTTGTAGTGAGTCTACATGTTTCTCTTCTGAATGTAGGTTAGCATCGGAAACAAGCGAGATTCAGTGGCAGGTTCATCAGCACCAACGCTACATCTGCATAGTCGTACAGTGGCGGGGACAAGCCCACAAGAAGGACTCACGACTTCTGGACAGGAAATCAACCTTAACCCGAGGCAGATCTTAAGGAGGGGAATTCGACCCGAGATGCCCCTAGTCGAAGAAGAAATCCGCCCAGTTGATAGGTGCATAAATCATACATTTAAAGTAGTTTTTCCTGACCCTTATGTTCTATATTTGAGTGAATTACTAGGTATTTTGATTACTTTCGAAGTTTAGTCGCCTTTTCAGGTTACAGTTCAGAAACCCGCAGAATGGAGCTTAAGAGCTAGAATCACCGAGGAGCCAGTGAAACTCTGCTTAAAATAGGCCTTTCACATACCACAGTGTAGGGAATTGAATTACAAAGCCAATGGTGAAAGAATGAAGTCATTCTGATCAAAATTGAGGAAGATATGGGCAAAGCCCCGAAGTGGCTTATTTGGCCTACGCAGCCAGCGGCCAGGCGCAAGTGCGGCTGAAGCATGTTGCGGTAATGTGCTAAGTCATGATTTGAAGGGCTAGAATGGTTTGATGGGCTAGTGGATAGCCTTGGTGGGTTATTAGCTATGTTTTGGACTTCCTATGAGATTGGGAAAGCTTTGGAGTTGCCATAACTTGTGGGGCTGGAATTAGGAAACTTAGCACATTTCCTATTCCTAATCGGTTTCCTAAAAGTGGCCAATTCTAGTATAAGAAGAAAAATCGAATTTCTCATGGATTCTTTTGGTGAATTTGGGGCAGAAAATATAGGATATCTTGTAGGAAAAGGAGAGTTTGAGGCAAGGAAGGAAAGGTGGGGCAACAACAATATTTTGGACTTAGCCACTCACACACAAAAGAGGAACTTCACTTGCGTATAGGGCTGAACACATGGGGCTGGGTACTCAGGTATAAAAGGGAGAGTTTGCTGGGGATCTCATATCACGAAAACACATAGGTATACAGGAGATAGGGAGATACACGGACAGCAACAGGAGGAAGAAGACAGCAAGGGAAAAGGGGAGCTGGCCACTTTTCATACAGGCGATTCTGCTCAATCATTCTTCGCCATCTCTTCGGGTTTGATTTAATTTATCTCTTGATTGTTTTCCATGGGTTTTGAGAAACCCATGATGAGCTAAACCCTTCTATATTGGTTAGGGATGTAATCTAATGTTTGAAGACATGTTTATCAATTGAATGGCGCATATTCCATGATTTCATGCTGTTTTTAATATCGTTCATGTTCTACTGAATATAGTGTTATATATGATTGATTGCTGATTTATTTGAGTTGCAAATCAGGTAAATAAGTATTGATATCTACAACTAAATTGGAGTTCTGAGAGTCGATTCTGTCGAGGGACTCCGGTTATAAGTAGTATAGCATATTTGTTAACAATACTTAAAATTGCCATGCGAATATGTGTAGAAGCTTGACCTAGGCTAAATCCTGTGGAGGTACTCACTTGGGTTGTTTAGATTAACCTCAACTCACAAAGACCATAGCTATCATTGGATTAAACTCGAGTGGAGGTACTCACTCAGGTTGTCTGGTGCTAAGAATTCAAAGGATGGAGGTACTCATTCTTTGATGATATTAGGAGTTTTGCCGAAGTAGACGAGATAACTGGCTACTTTAGGGTTCTTGGTATTACTAATGCATGAATGTTGAGTATGCTTTGATTGATAACATGTTGGATGACTGAAGATGAAACCTCTAACCAATGCTTTCTCTCTTATTTCACAACCTTAATCACTTGCGTTTTTACTTATTTGCTTTAGCTTAATTTAGCTTCAAACATGATTAAAACCCCCTTTGCTACTTACTTACGTGACTGAAAATACACATATATTGCTGCCTCCTTGTGGGAACGAACTTGTTCTTACTCCTATACTTCATTATATTTTTAGAGAATAAGAACTCGATTATTTTGGTTGATTTCGACACGACCACCAGTTCGACCAGCTAATGTGCAGATTTGTGAGGCAGTAATAAAGGGGGAATATCCACCTGATGGTCTATCCTCTTCGGATAATGATGAAGAGCAAGCACAAAGAAGGGCTCATCAGGATGAAACACATGATGATGGCTGAAGCGACACGAAGAGAAGTGGCTGAGGTGGAAGCAGAAAGACAACGTCAAATCGTGATGGGGAAAAGATAACTTGTAGAAGGAGACAATGTACCGAGGAGACACAACCCATATAGCCATGAAATCACAAACGCTACTCTAGCAAGGATCTTAGAAAATCAGCAAAAACAGGAAAAAATGGTCAGAGCACTAAAACGAAGGAATCTCCTACTGGAGCAAGAGAATAATTTACTTCGTGAACGGGGAATGAGGCAACGAAGCTTACCAAGAGGGTACCCAAGGGAGGATTCTAGCGATAATAAACGTTTGGAAACCGGAGGCACGAATCGAGCAACACCAAGCATGAATAGAACTCCAGAACCTGGATCCCCCAGACATCCAAGCCCAGAACCGGAGATACAACTCCGAAGATACTATAGATCCCGAGAATATTCTACCTATGATGAAGAGCCCAGGCAGGAAAATCATGGGCGCCCTCAAAGTATGTAGGAAAAAGGTAAAAAATCTGGAATCAATGATCAAAAACATGGTGGGCAAAGGAGACGATGACAAACTGATGTGTTTTGTGATTGTGGTAAGAAAAGGTTTCAAACTCTCGAACTTGTAAAGATTGTTTTTAGATTTAATAAACTAATTTTTAAACTAGAAAATATACACAAAAGATGAAAATAATATAATACTGAGGTTATGGATTTCACCATTAATCAATTAAAGTGATTCAATCTAATCAATATTCATGCAATTCTTTACATTTAAAGTGAGTCTAATATGTTAGAAAAGTAGATTTTCAAAATAACAATTGTAAATCGAAAGCATAGAACATCAAAAATCCTACGCTAAGCATGCTCTATCAAAAGAAATCACAATTGTTTAATAAAAATCCTTAAATCAATTTTTTAATCAAAGCAAATAATATAAAAGAAATTGCAAAAATCAATTAAAATAAAAATATACCACTTTTCTTGGAACAATGGCTTCCTCCATCGCCTCAACAAAGGGGTTTAGCTCCTCATGTTAAAAACAGTCTCAAAATACTCATTCATGGCTCAAAAAGGTGTTTACAAATGATGCAAAAAAGTGAAAGTAATGAAAACAACGAGTTTGCAACGTTTATAAGCGTTACAGACTCACTGTTACAGAGGGAAAATTGTTTCACTGAAGATAAACGTTGCAAATGAAAATAAATGTTGCAAAGTTCAAAGCTTTAGCAACATAATCTTCAACCTTTTGGCCACAGAAACTTCAACCTTATTGCAACGTTTTCTTCATCTTCTTCATCACGAGAATTTTTTGGATTTTGATTTTTTCACTTCAGGCCTCTCCAGCCCCCACCACCACCACCACCAGCCCCCCACCCAAAAGCTTCTGTTCGATTCCCCTTTTATACTACAACAACCAAATCACCAAAATCTTCAAACAGATCCTTTGGTTTAAATGAAAATCTCGGCAGATTATTGTTTTTATTCTCTCGATCAATTCTTGGAAAATAAAATCTCTCTGATGTCTTTGTTTCTTTTACTCGTGTTAACAATATATTCAACGGATGGAAACAAGAATACTGAGAATAGGAAAGAAGATTCAAAGTTACCGAGATAACTTTTCTCCCTGACTTTCTCTTCGAGAGAATATATACAACAGATCTCTTTTGATTCTGTGTGTTTGCTCCGTGTACAAGTTGATATCGATTAGGTAAAAGAATATTGTGTCTTAATTCCGTGAATATCTCCAACAAATTTTTCTTCCAGGTTCACACAAAATACAATTGAAGTTCCTGCCGAATTTTTGTGTTTGAAATGGGAAGAAGAAGTGGTGCCCTGATCCAAAGTGAAGGTGCCTTTAGCACTGGGGTGCCCTTATCCAAATTAAGGGTGCCTTTAGTAATTATTCGGGTGCCTTTAACACTTTTAAAGCTACTTTTTCCACATTTATTAATTCTCCAAAAATATCTACAAACACAATAAAATCACAATAAAAGTTCTAACACTATACAAGTTGAGATCAAATAAGACACGAAAACGTGTCTATCACAAACTGGCAGAAGTAATGACAGAAGCTGAAAAAACCCCATTCACCTGGAGATTGACAAGTGCTGAGTTTCCTCCAAAGTGCACTCTTTCGACCTTCGTGCCGATATTCGATGGAACATGCGATACGGTGAAGCATATCAAAATGTACATCATGTCTCTCCTACAATGGAGGCATAACGACATTGTGATGTGTAAAGCGAGCTTGGACGAAGAAGCAAAGACCTGGTTCAACTCACTTTCCCAGGGATCAATCTGGACCTATGAGGAGCTGACTAAAATCTTCTTGGAGACTTACATGCACAACAACATAGCCAGACCTCGGGTGAACAAATTGTTTACTCTGGACAAAGGACCCAAAGAATCGCTTTCGTCACTTACAGATAGATGGAGAAAGCTGTGCACTGAAATTGGAAAGGTACCAGTGGATCAATAGATTCTGGGATTTGAAAATGCCCTAGGAAAAAAGGACCCAATCTACGTGGCCATCTACAATGAAAAGCTCCCGACTCTGAAAGACATCAGGAAATTGCAAGACATTACATTGCTCTCGAAGAGATTCATAGAGGAGTGCAGAAAATTCAAGTTCAGGAAGCTACAAAAGTGGAAGAACCATCTTGAGATACAAATGTCATTCCCCATAGAGAGTCGGGACGAGTCGAGAAAAGAAGAGATCGATACGATAAGGGCGCAAACCACAAAATGTGGGTTCTGAAAGGGAAAAGGCCAAGATTTAAAGATAAAGTCTATGTGCTGTTGAACGCTCACTTGGAAGAGATTTGCAAGGAGGTAGAGAAGCGGGAAGACATTAATTATCCCCCTAATAGAGGTGTACAGTTTGATAGATCAAAAGATCACCCCGACTATTGTGCTTACCACCAGTATAGATGACATTCAACCAACAACTGCCGAGACGTGAAGGAGATTGTGTAACACTTGATTCGAGATGGCTTTCTACAGAAATATGTGAGAACTCAACCTACACCTGCTGAGGTGCCAGTACACCAAGTAAGAATTAAAAGAGATGCCAGAGTCCTATAGTGTAACACAATTTCCTACTCAACGATTCAAAGTTTTCAGCTAGAAAGTGGAATCATGTCACGAATTCACAAGAAAGACGATTCGGGGAAGGAAATCTACAGTTTGGCCAAGACTCTGCCAATGGAATCATGGATGATGCAGCCGATATCCTTCTATGCAAAAAGATATTCCACTAAATGGAGAAGCTCATGCAGATCCGTTGGTAATCACATTGATGATCGAGGAATGAGGAGTAAAGAAAATGTTGGTGGATAGCGGAAGTTCCGTGGAAGTCTTGTTCTATGACACTTTCAAAAGAAGGGGCCTATCAGATGACATCCTCATCCCTTCTACTTATAACATCTATGGATTTGATGGATCAGTTACAAAACCCAAAGGTGAAGTCACACTGAGAGTTTCAGGAGGGGAATATCTGGATACCATTACTACTTTATACGTAGTAGACGTAGTTTCACCCTTCGAAGCTATAATCGGGAGACCATGGATTGCAGGAGTCAAAGAAGTGGTATCAGCATATCAACGAAAACTAAGGTTCCCGACCACAATGGGAGTAGCAGAAGTCATAGGATATCCACAAGTCGCAAAGTTCTGTATCCAAGCAGACATCCAGCAGAATGAGGACAAGTGAGCCAGGAAAAGAAGAGAAAAGAACCGCATACAAGGAGAAAATCATTTGCAGGAGTTAGAAGAAATGCTGGCATTAGGGCTGCACAAAACCGAACCAGAACTGTGAATGGAAACCGGAACCAGACATTTTTGTAGCGAACCGAACTGAACCCCAACAATATGATTTATGGTGTCAATTTCAGAAAACCGACACTGTTCAGTTTCGGTTCAATTTCCACCCATAAACCGAACCGTTCATTACCGAAACTGAAACTCATATAATTTTAACCATTGATTTCTATGGTTTGATCATAGCGTGTGTTTTAGGTTTATATTTCTTATCATATTCGTCTTCAACAACAATAATTCTTTTCCTATTTCCTTTTCCTCTTCTACAACCACCATTACTACAACCAGACGTTATTTCTCCACCACCATTCTACCACGACTACCATCATATATTATCTAGTCCATAGATCATTACTATTTAGTTACTATTGGGTTTGATGGATATGTAAAGCCACTAATCATCACCACCATAAGGATTAGACGTTTAGATAGATCTGTGATCTTACCTATTTTGGTTCACTGGTGAATAGATTTTGAGAAGGTTTTAAAAACAAATTGTCGATGAGGAACTCATAAGATTAGAGAAAGATATCATGGTCCAGTTATGAAAGCTTGGAGATTTAAAATTGTTCCACACATGTCTATCCCAGCTAATTATGACAACCAGAGCAAAAACGTGAGCAATTGAATGTCTTGAATATTAATTATTGTTTTGAATATTTAATTTGGTGAGATAATCTTTTTGAATTGGAATAAATTGTAATTTATCTTATTTCTATCCACAAAGCAGATCTATTAACGTTTGTGTTACTTCCTGTATTCAATTGATCAAATTTTTGTGTTACTTAAATTATTCAGTGGTGGCTGGATATTGAGATTAAGCTTTTACATTGAAAAAAAAAGAGATGAAGATCGGTTTACCAAAACCGTCCGGTTATGAACCGAACCGAACCTGAAGATGGTAGTGCTTGGTTACTAAAAATGTAAAACCGAGATTATCGGTTTCGGTTCTGGTTGGGCCAAAAACCAAATCAAACCGAACCATGTGTAGCCGTAGCTGGCATTGGCACAGGAGATTGGGGAAGAAAACAAGAATCGGGATGCATAGTAATTAAAGCCCACAACCCCTATCGAGGAACCCAAACAACACTTCACGTCTCTAGAACCAACCCAAGATCTAAACATCGGGTCGGAGAAAGAGCCAAAGATAGTTAAGATAGAGTCGTTGCTGGATTCAGAGCAGGTCTCCAATCTGAAAGCTTTGTTGTAGGTGTATATTGATATATTCGCATGGAGCATGGAGGAAATGGAGGGAATTGATCCAGAAGTTTGTTGTCATCACCTAAAGATAAACCCAAAGTTCAAACCCATTCGACAAAAAATACGAAGAATCGCGCCAGAGCTGCAGGATTCAGTGGAAGCAGAGTTAAAGAAAATGCAATCAGCTGGGGTCATCTGAAATGTTCAGTACCTGGTGTGGATCTCAAATATGGTGATTGTGCCAAAGAAAAATGGTGGGGTATGAATCTGTATAGACTTCACCGATCTAAATAAGGCATGCCCAAAGGATAGCTTCCTACTCCCGAGTATAGATCAACTGGTTGATACAATTAACGATCACGAAGTGCTGACTCTTATGGATGGATAATATGGGTACAACCAGATTCTATTGGCACCAGAAGCTCAGGAACATACAATATTCTTCACACAAAGAGGGCTCTCTGTTGCTACACAAAGATGTCTTTTAGGCTGAAAAACGCAGGGGCAATGTACCAGAGGCTGGTGGAAGACATGTTTGAAAGTTGGATTCACAAGACTATTGAGGTATATGTAGATGACATGCTTGTCAAGAGAAAATCAGCCGTAAATCACGTATCTGACCTGAAGGGAATCTTTGACCAAATGAGAAAATACAAGATGAAAGTCAATCTAGCAAAGTGCATATTTTGGGTAACATCTGGGAAATTCTTAGGTTACATAATTACCAAAAACGCATTGAAGCAGATCCCGACAAGGTCCGTGTAATTCGAGATATGCCGCCACCTACGACAGTAAAAGATGTTCAAAGGCTAAATGGATGGTTGGCATCTTTGAGTCGATTCATCTCAAGATCATCAGACAAGTACAAATCTTTCTTTAGTACCCTAAGAAAGGGGGATAAATTCAAGTGGACAGATGAGTATGAGGAAGCATTCCAGAAGATAAAAGAGCATCTCATGAAGCTACCAGTATTACAACGGCCAGATCCTGAAGAAGTTCTCACTATATACCTTGGGCAAACTACCCACGCCATCAGTGCTATACTTTTCAGGTGTGAAGGAGAAGAAGAGAAACCTGTGTACTTCATTAGCAAAACCATGCTACCAGCAGAGAGAAATTACACCAAAATTGAAAAGTTGATTTTAGCCCTGGTCTGTGCAATACAAAAGTTGATGACATACTTTCAAGAACACAGAATTCAGGTCCTGACCAAGTCTACAATCAAATCGGTTCTAGACAATTCCTCCATATCAGGACGAATCTCGAAATGGGGAGCTCAGATTAAACAATTCAATATCTTCTATGAGATGCGCACAACAATTAAGTCCCAGGTCATAGCTGATTTCTTGGCAGATTTCCCTTTGGAAGAAGAAGAAGAAGTAGAAGAAATTCCCGACATGGAAGAAGAAGAAGACAGATCGACAGGGATCCTTGAAAGATGCCACCCCAGATATGGGAAGTATTCACAGAAGGATCATCCAACGATTATGGGATTAGGCTAGGCATAGTATTTACAACACCAAAGGGGTTAAAGATAGTCCACTCTTTCAGACTCGAGTTCAAGGCCAACAACACGTCACCGAATATGAGGCTGTAATCCACGCTCTAAGACTTATCATGGAGTTAGGAATAACGGAGGTAAGACTCACCAGTGATTCTCAACTGGTGATATGCCAAATCAAAGGGGATTACCAGACTCTGGACCCATGCCTGCAAAAGTACCTAAAGCTAGCCCGACATTATATTGGTCAAATACCAAGCATCAAGCTACGGTATATTATAAGAGGAAGCAACAGGCATGCTGATGCATTGGCATACATCGCATCAATGTTAAAAGATCCTATTGTGGAATTAGGGTCAGGAGAGTATTCACTCCATCAATAGCCGAAAAAAGAAGATGACATGGAAATGATAGCTGCAATCATCTCAGGACCGTACGAATTGGAAGACTGGAGAGAGCCTATTCACTGATACCTCGATTCTAGAGAACTATCCACAAGCACTATTCAAGAAAACAAAATCAAGAGTAGGGCGGCTAACTATTAGCTTCGAGATGAGATCTTATACAGGCAGTCATATTTGGGGCCAGTGCTCAGATGCCTAGGCAAGGAACAGAGGCACCGGATCCTGGTAGAGTTGCATTATGAAGATGCTGGCAATCATAGTTCAGGGAGGAACCTATCTCAAAGAGCAAAAACCATGGGTTAATTCTTGCCTTACATGCATGAAGATGCAAAACACATGACAAAAGTATGTGAAGAGTGTTAAAGATTTGGAAAGAAGATTCATGCACCTTCCACATCCTTAAACCCGATATTAAGCCTATGGCCATTTGCGAAATGGGGAGTAAACATTGTGGGACCACTTCATGAAAAAACACTACAGAGAAAATACCTTATCGTGGCCACAGACTACTTTACCAAATGGGTGGAAGCAGCTTCCTTAAAGCATATTCGGGACAAGGATGTCTTCAAGTTTCTGTTTGAGAACATCATTTGTCGATTCGGGATACCAGATGCAATAGTGTCGGAAAACGGGAAAAAACTCCCAGGGACAAACACCGACCTAATGTTCAATAACTATCAAATCAGGAAAAGCAAATCCACACCCATATACCCACAGAGTAATGGTCAGGAAGAAATCACTAACAAAACCATAATTGATAATTTGAAGAAGAAGCTGGATGGTCACTATGGAAACTGGTGTGAACAGCTGCATAATCTTTTATGGGATTATCGAACCACAAAGAGAGAAGCTACGGGGTTATAACCTTTCATGCTCACATATGGGATTGAAGCAATCCTGCCTACAGAAGTAATGATCCCTACTACTAAAACTGAAGCATGGATGAAGAATCTCACCTCAGATCTAATACTCGCCAATATTGATAATTTAGAAGAGGCCCGAGAAATTGCCCTCCAGAAGATGGAAAATTATCAGAGGAGGATGCAGAGAGAATATATCAAGAAAGTCCGTCCCAGAGAGTTTTATCCAGGGAAGCTAGTGGTTACGGAGATCCCCAAGTACGAAAGAGAGAAATAATGAGGAAAGCTAGCTAGCAGATGGGGAGGCCCATACACAATATTGGGGAAGGCAGGACAAGGCGCTTATAAGCTAATTAAGCCAAATGGAGAAGAGATGAAGCATCCATGGAACACAAAGCATCTAAAGCAATACTATCCTTAGAAGGTAAGAAATGATACACAATAGGTCATTCGTCATCGGGGCAAGACACGATTCTCCCCGAAATGATCCGAGGACAATGGATTACGGGTTCAGAAGTCAAAGGGGGTTACCAACAGATTAATAATGGTAACCCCATGATATAAAATGGGTCATTCGTCATCGGGGCAGACACGATTCTCCTCGAGGTGACCCGAGGGTTCTGGACTACGGGTCCAGAATCAAAGGGACCACCCAGAAACTAACACAGGTGGTCACATAAGATTGTCCTAGGTGTTCAATCGAAAGACAGAGGGATCCCTCCATGTAACAACAGTTTATTCAAATTGAGCAATTGGTAAGTTCCAATGTAATCTAGACCCTAGGCTAAGATAGTTAGTGGACCTAACACATCCCATCACTAGGGCTTAGTAATGATGAGATATTCTAACAGGAACATGGCATTGGGCCCGATGATCTTCCCTGTTACGGATATCAAACATATGGATTAACCAAGTTATTATGTGAATTTGACACAATCATGAAGGATATGGAAAATGCAGTAGAAACTAAAGCAGGATGAAATTAAAAGAAGAGCATAGTGAAAGTGTAGCAAAGGAAACCCAACCACTGAGGTCAAAATGGTGACGCGACACCCCAAGAAAAATTGTTTAAGCCAGTTACAGATAAAGATCAAGAAGAATGAGGCTTAGAAGAAGAAGCGGTACGTTTAGCCTGAGCTCTGGCCTTCATTTCAGCCAAGGAGGACTGCAAATTCTCCTCCACTAGGCTCGCGACTTGGGCCTCAAAGGCCTTCTTAGCATCAGATAGATCCTGCTCCTTGTCCTTGCCATCCTGAGATAGCATCCCCTTCAGATTCGTAACGCCAGCACCTGGAGATGCTTCAGATTGCTTCGACTTCGTCTCGGACACCTTCAAGGACTCTACCTCCTCCTATAGAGCTCCCACCTTCCCCTGAGCAGCTGAAGTTATCAAAAGAGAAGAGTTAGAACAAAGCGTAGGAAAGTAATAGCAAGAGACAGAATTACAATTCTAAAAATCAAAAACACCTTCTAAGGATTGTATTGTAAGCCTAAGGTTTCCCCTCGACTTAATGATAGTGGAATCGAGTTCACTGAACTTTAAAGCCAAGTCATCATTTTTGGAAGATTGACATATCTTCATGTGGTTCTCGAAAACACCTTTCTGATTGTCATAAGCAACCTGAATATTATCACGTTCTTCCCGAAGCAAATCTAACCATCGGCTCGTCTCCGCATGACGACTGGCAGCCGCCTCATTATTTCTAAGCACAACTTCGGCATTTTCCCTCCATAGGATCAGAGTCTCTAGATTGGTATATCTAATCTCGAGACGATTAATCGTCAAAAGTTAGTTATGGAAGGATTCAAGAATCTGCTCAGATCAGATTCCAACCTATCTATTTTATTATCCTTGTTACTAATCCGTTGTTGGAAATTTAGATCACTACTTTTAAAAACCTTGATATTCCTTATAAGTCTGATGTATTCATATTTAGCTTCTAGTTCCGTACGTTTAATGGTAGCTACCAGTAAAAATCATGACTCAAGATTCAAGAAGCTACAACATTACTAGGGCAAGAGGAAGGAAGATTGAAGAATAAAATACCTTGCTGATCAACGACCTGTTTCTGCAACTTCAGGACCTCAGCTTCTAGAGCCTGATTCCGGCTAAGAACATTCTCATAGGCGATACGACTCCAGAGTTGAACATTTTGTTCTTATAGCAGCAAGCGAGATAAGGAAATAGCGAGATACTACAAGGTCCAAAAGGATATTCATTTTACTCACCAGGGTCACCAAAGTAGAAAAAAATATCCGAGGGAAGAGCAGGAACAACAGCAAGCATGGCAGATTCAGAGAGGAATCCGAAAGATGAAGAAGAGAGAGCACCGATCGAATTGCAAGCAGCTCCCGAGAAGGTCAAAGCAGATGAAGCAAAAGTCCAGAGAGCCAAGGTGTTCACCGCAGACTTCTCTAAGCACAAGCCAACATTCTCACCACTTTCAATCCCTTCTTCACCATCATCCATACTATCCACCAAGAAGTCATAATCACCCTCCTCGGAAGCACCACTTCAACGTTGATCTTCAACAGAGAATCATCAGACTTATGCTCACCACCACCAAGTTCGGGGATACCGCCCCCCAAATATGAATCTTGGGGTAGCAATGAAGGTTGGAATTCAACCATCTTCACCAATCAATATCCAGCACCCCCTAGATTCGTCCCCTCACTACCACCGCCAGAGCCCAAACCTGTGTTAACTTCTGGACCCTCACCAACAATACCTTTCCATTTATCACCAACAATTCTCTCACCACTAGTACCATCACCACTTTCACTATCAACGAACGAAACAATCTTCTCTTTATCACCACCCTCACCACCAACAGCAGAATCATTACCACTTCCGTCAACATCTTTAACACCAACAACAACATCAACTTGATCATCAGCAACAACTTGTTTACTACTACCTCCAGCACCTCGTGAACCACTCATAGTAAGCCCACTCTCAGTATCTTCCTTAATCACGACATACCTAGCCATTTATAAAATAAAAATGATGCGGGCCAGACTCTGTTAAGGAACCAAATAGGGGAAAATATATATATTTAAGAGATTAAAGAATAGTATTTGCTACCTTAACAACCTCATCCCCTACTCGGACAGCTCCGCCCCTCTTTCGACTCGATTTGGAAGACTGCAAAATAGCCAAGAAAGGTCAGCAAATAAAGATCAATCAACAAAGAAAAGAACTAGAAGACAAAGACATACCCTCTCTGTATTTACCACCCAAGGTGCATAAGAAGCATGGCCAGCAAAGTCCTCAGGAGGAGGACGGTTCCCAAAGAGTAGGTTCATACGGATGATCAGGGGAGTCTTGTCCCAGACGTGATCGTTTGTACGCCGCAGATGCTTGTTAGACATCTGACCCATCCCTGGATCTTCATCAAGCAATACCTTTTCGTATTTGTTGAGAGGAGGGATATGGCGAGCTGGCCCAAAGGATAGAGAATCCAGGGGAACAGAAGAGGGGGTGCAGTCCTTATAATTGTCCAAAAAACTATGGACTATGCACTTAGGAGCATCGGCGTGATCATAAGTAGAATGAGGAGAATCGGTACTCTTGCCCTTGCCTCGCCTCTCGCATTCAGTCATGAACCGGTACCAATTGCCATTGTACTGACCCAGAGCACGAGCCAGCTCGATTCGAGAAAGTACTTCATTGGCGAATGACCTTGAGGGGCTATAGAGAGGAAGCCTGAGCCCTGCCTCCAACTGACCCAAGGTGATAATGGCAGTATCATCCGAGCGGGGGAATTCAAGGTATTGTGCACGATCGAGAAGACTGCGTTGAACTTCTAGCAACGGTATGTCAAAAACTTGAAGGCCAAACTTGTGCTTGATAGTGGCACAAAGTTGTTGATCAGTCATTTCGGCTCGGGAGGAAGATTTCTTATCAGGTTCTCTACAATCAAAAAAGGAAGTGTTAGGATCAGAAAAGTCAAGATCATCAAAGCATATGTGATGATCAGGAAAACACATCTAACTCTGTCACGAGCCTCGTAAGAAAGATCAATGGCAGGAAATAAGGAATCAAAATCATAAAAATTGCATCAGAAAATCATACATACTTTTTACCGGAAGAAGAACGTGGAGGACTTGATGAGGGTTTTTCCGCTATTTGATTGATTGAAAATCGTGACCGTGATCTTCATATTGAGGATGATTTTGATAATAAGTACAGTCGAAATGATAAGCAGAGAGATAACTTCGACACTAACAGTGGTGATACAAGTGGAAAGTGGAGAAAAAGAGTTAAGACGGAGTGTCAGAGAAACTTTAAATGGCGGAGAAGAGGAGAGGTTGAAGTTGCAGAGAATGTTGAAGAAGAAGTAAATGAGGGATTTAGGTTTATTCTCTTATTTAAGGAAAGAGGTAGAATGTAAAAGTGAACCCACGCTTGAAGGTAATAGATGAAAAATAGAGAGAAGGTGAAACGCATGGCGGTTACCAAAGGACGTGGAGGCGGTTAAAGGAAAAGTGAAACGTTTCTTCCCATCGTACCCTTGGTCCAGATGGAAAGAAAGAGGCAAAATATAGTGGATAAATATCTGAAGACAGGTGTAGAATCTTAGATAGAAGGATCACGATACTAAGGTAAGAGCGAAATACTGGAAATATCTTCTTGGTCTCACACGATAAAAGAGATATCTACCACATCAATCTACAACAGGGACGCGTGGAAAGTAAAAGAAGAAATCAACGGTCAAGTTTGAAAGAGGAGACAGAGCACTAAATGAGCTTACAGAGCACGCGTGATGTGATCAGAAGCATTTAATGCACCTGACAAGATTCGACGTTCATTCTTAGGGTTGTGACTAAATAAGGATCAAGAAGCCACCTCCACCATTTCGGGTCATGTCCAGAACGAGATGAATACCAGCATATCAAGAGAACCTTCGAAGATTCGGGGCATGATATCATGAGAGTCGGGACTCTCTCCCGAAAAAACTACAACAACTCATATGCAAGTGTCCAACACCAAAGTTTAGTTGTATGTTACCTTTGTCTATAAATACTAGGCTAACTCACGAGAGAAGGCAATTGGCATTTTTGGGAGAGAAAAGTTGTAGCAAGTAAGAAAAAAAGTGAGAAAAATTAGAGTGAAGAGTTCATTGTGAGATTGAGTTTATTCTTTTCGTAAGTTTAATCTCTTTTAAAATAATATCAATCATTTCACCCGTGGACGTAGGTAACCATACCGAACCACGTATATCTTTGTGTGTTACTATTAACATGTTCTTGGCTTTACTTGTTTATGATTCTTACTTTGGAATGAATAGTTAGATCTAGTAGTTAGATTTTATACAACTACAATATAAGTGTATTTGTATCCTCCGTTGTATGGATGGTTCAAACTAAATGCAGACGGTTGCTCCTTCGGCAATCCAGGAAGATCTGGATGTGGGGTTGTTATTCGTAACAACAATACTTTGGTGGTTGGAAGTTTTGTGGCTTCCATTGGTGTAGATACGTCGGTGACAGCTGAATATCGGGGTGCGATACATGCTTTTAAGATTGCCCAAGCTTGTAATATGTGGAGAATTTAGTTCGAATGTGACTCAATGCATGTCATACTTGCTTTATCAAATACTTCTTCGATTCCTTGGAAGTTGTTGGTTCATTGGGAAAACTGTATGTCTTTTCTTAGAACAATACTGCTTAGATATTCTCACATATATAGGGAAGGGAAAGCTGTAGCGGACGAACTAGCTAAATGGTGAGCCAACAGTAATGGTTTGCAATGGTGGAGTCAACCCCCTGATTTTATTAGAAAGTTCAATGGGAAGGGATAGAAATCCTTCTCCCACTTTCAGATTTCGATAGAATATATTATTTTCCTTTGTAGCTTTTCTTTTCTTTTCTTTAGAGGTTAGACCTAGCCCGTTTACTTCTGTTTTGATTTCTTTGATTAAATGAATCTCTCCTTTCAGAGTTTTGCCAAAAAAAATAGAAGAGAGATAAATCGATATATAGATGTTGCACCAAAACTAAATGCAAGGAACCAATCATATTGTCCTGGTGGATAAATTAAAAACACAAAAACAAAAGCAATACCGAGCAAGTTCAATTCAAATTAACGTAACATGAAACCTAATAACAACTCAGTTCCTGATTTACACTAACACTTGTAATGAGTATACTAGTGCAGTGTCAGTTTACTTTCTTTCTTTTTTCTAGATGTATTCGAATCTTACATATTAGTCTTAAATCCAACCATCCTGCGGCTTTGTAGGCTGTGGTACAAAACCAAAAGATCTCGTACAATGTCATAAGTTACTCAAAAATCTGTCTAGCTCTTTTAATTGTTCAGCCCAGTATAAGACATCAGTCTTGATTTCAAAGATAATCTTTCGCAATTTCAGCTCCTTTTCGTTGAAGATGTGCGAATTTCTTTACAATATCTTCAATTTACTTGCATTCAATTATCTCGACCATCTCATCCGTTTATGTGCATGAAGCATTTGGGCCCATCATCTTATTTCACCTACTGCACCCATCATCATCTACAAACAGTCATCTTATTATTACCATCTCAAGCAACTTGCTAATTTTGCTTGTCGCGTAATAGATCATGGCATTTGCATGGCCTCTGAGAGGAAGACTGAGCATGTTATCCAGGTGGGTGCAGTAGGTGAAATAAGAAAAATGCTGCTTAGTATTTGGGATCGATCTCGAATTTTGATGTAGCTTGGGCTGACACATTAAAACAGGATGCGCAAGGGCCCTCAGCTAGAACAATTTGAGAGCTGCAAGCAAAATCTTTGATTAGCTCATGAAATTTACAATTCTGGCTGTGTTTAAATCTCGTTTCCTAAAAAGGCATATGATGAAGTGCAGCTCAGCTGACCTGTTTGTTAGTAGTTAGTCCCACAATTCCTATGGAAATTGTGGGTACAAAACTCACAAAATATCACGGATTCGAATCCTTGTGACATCTCTTAATTTGAGAATCAACATCTGATTTCGGAACTAAAAACTGTTGTTAGAGTCACTTTTTCGCAGGTATAATTTTGTTCTTTCTTACCGTCAATGCCCAAAACATTACCGGATTCAGTCACGGTCATTAGATTTTCACTGCTTGTGCCATCATCTTCCAGAGATTAGTGTAAACTTAAAGCAATACAAAGCATTTGATTTTATAAATGTCCATTATGTTCTGTTTGTGTTTTGGGAATTCTGATGTTGGCTGGCTTGGGGTGTAGCACAGGCAGGCCGAAGGTATATATATTTTGCCACCAAGGGATATTAAGCCAAACAGGCAGGGAGTCTTGGCAGCTGGCTCAATGCACAACCCTTCTAAATCCGAGAGAATCGAAAGTAAAAAAAAAAAAGCATAACAAAAGTAGCGACTATAACTAAACGAACAAGTTTTTGAAGCATTGCTACAGAAGTACATGAGACAGTCAATATCAAACACCAAAGTCTGTAAACCTTGTCTATTCATGATTTAAGGACAAATTTCAGACACTGCAGTTGTTCGTTTAAAACCGAAAATGCTTTGTAGACCCCGGTTTTTGACACCAAAAAAAATACCCCGTCTACATGTCGCATAGGTACTGGCCCATGGCATTCAATCCGGGACCCACCGTGAGCCCCAAAGGGTTCGCCATTATAGATCTAGGGCTTAGATACATGCCACATAGGGGTATAAAAATCCGGGGGCAAAATCCGGGGTCTCCCTAGCACTGTCGGTTTAAAACACTGCATACTAATTTTAATTTATTGCATAAAAAAAACCTGTAACCACAAATCGTCAGAGATAAATTTGTCAGACACATGTTTGTAGGATCTGTTATAGGAAAACACCAAAAAGAGCAATAGGAAAGAAAAGAAGAGCCACTTTTTTTTGGGTACTATTTATATCATCCTGTGCACAGCATTGAGTTCCAAATCAATACTTGTTTTATTCCTCGAGCTATTAAGGTTATTTTTCTCCACTGGAGTTGCAGAGACCCATGTATATAACTATATGCTGTGGATCTTATTTATATATATAGACATAAAAAAAACACTTACTTACTACTGAATGCCGCAAAAACGTATTGTTACACGAGTTGCCGCCGATTGTACGTATCTTCAGGGACGAATACTGGTTGTAGATTCATTTGAGCTGGGACTTGAGGTTGGGTCATCAAGATACTTCCATGATTATCAACATTGACAGGGGTCCCCATTTGAATCGTGTCTTTGATTGAAGATATGGTGAGGTAATATAGAACACCAAAGGTAACACTTATAAGACCCAATATTGCACCTTTTGCAAATATCCAAGGCCTAAGAACTTCGTAACAAAAGTCAACGGAGTACATATCATCCACAGTGTGCCGGTCATTCAGAACCGATCCTGCAAGTAATAAAATAGATGCTAGACCAAACATCAACCTGCAATAATTTCAACAACACGTCACCGTTATAAATTGATACAAACGTATATTAGCTCATACGCAATGAAAAAAGAAGTAGCAACAAGCATAGGAGATGTCACAAGGATTGAAAAATTCGAAACAGGATCACGTTCCAAGGGAAGTAATATGTTCTTGTGCTAAATGCAGACCATGTTAAGTAGCTTATGTAGTCGTTCATGTGAATCTATAGCATTTTAGAGGATGAAGAATACATGACTTGGTATCACTGACAAATGAATAATGAGTAAGTATCAATTACCAGGAAAAGACAGCGCAGAATGAAACCCAAGCACTAGATAGTTTGTTACAACAATTACAGCCAGCTGAAGCATTAATAATTGCATGAGCAACTATAAGAACCAAAAATGCAGTCAATCCGAGGGCAAAAGCTGGGGTCCTTGGGTATGTACATTTGCCAGGAGCGTAAAAATTAATCTCAGATTCCTGCAAAGTTAAGCATTATTCAATCAGTTAAACCACATCCCAAACACAAAATATACTATGGATAATACTCTACTACTAATCGATGCAACTAACTGCCCTATAGAAGAAAAAAAACGACATCTTATAAGGAAATAGCAATACCTTGATCCTCTTAGATTCTGCACCGAAACCTAGTGCAGCAGCTATGACCCCCAGAAAACATACTCCGATACATATCAGTAGAACCCTCCTCTTCATATCTTCTACAAGTTCCTGAGAAGTGGTGTGTTTCACTATAAGCACATGACAAGAGCGAAGGACAAGAAAACACTTAAAACTATTTTGCAAAGAAACTACTCCAAAGTTTCAACTTTCAACCGTGACATCTTACATGTTCAAAAAGGTATCCTAAGCACATAAATTTGTCATGAAGTTGAATATACCCCTGACGCGAGGTCGAAACAACTCGTCTACATCCTAATTTACCAATAGGAGAACAAAATTCATAACGAATCATAGAATACCTCGAATTCTATTACCTACCAAAAGTATTCTATTGTAATCCATCATGCTCAAAATAATCAGATTTAGGTTTAATTTATTTGATATATAGGCACCCTTTAACATCAACCTGAGAAAACATAATTTCAACTAGAATTGCAAAAAATACAAAATAAAATAAAATACAGGAGGACAAAGAGAATTACATACCCAAGTAGTAGAAGTTGTTGAAGTTGAGGGCTTTCAGAAGCTGATCAGTTCTCAAGTGGGTCTAGGGTTTAAGGGAGATAGATGCATAGACACACACTCAACACATACAGAGAGATGGAGATGGAGATGGAGATGGAGAGAAATGGAAGTAGTGAATCTACTAATCACATGTATATCAAAGATTAAATGTTTGTATATCACAATTCACAAGTTCTGAAGTTAGAAAATCCCATTGGAAAACAACTATTCCACTGTTTATAGAAGGAAGTGGTAAATGATTCAATTCGAAGTCTCGGACTTGACTTTTGTGACTCCTCATGAAGTTTCCAAAATGAAACGAAAAACTAAATTCTAAAACACTGAAAAGTTTTTACTCCCCAGTCCCCACTATGGATATGGAAAGCTTTGTGTATTTTATTTAATGGACATCTTAAATTCTGGTAAACCTTTTGATTATCTTATTTCTATAGTCTTCAAGATTGATATTAGTACCAATTTAGTTGGTGGTGTACAAAATTTTACTTTAAAAATGTGACCCCTAAACAAATTGATACCCTTATTAGCAGACCTAATAGTTAATTTATAGTTATAAAAAAAATACTCATAGTAACTAAAGAGTCTAAAGTTAATTTTGAAAGTGCTTTTGTAAAAAAGAAATTCATTCCCAAACAAGGCTACTCATCTTATGGTCATCCAATAATTGACCTACTTTTCCAATGTTGTTGTGTTGTACATAATGTTTCCAGTTTTGCTCATTTCAATCATATGTGCATCAACACCAAATGAGGTAAGCATTATTCCCATTTCTTTTTGGTCCATGCGTGACTGTTACTTCCAAACACTAAATTGATAAAGGTTGAGACTTGAGAGGGATTGGTAGTGAAAGTTAGCACTATGGTGCCAAAAACCACCACGTCCAAGTTAATCCATGGAAATGCACCCGTATGGAGCTAAAATGGCATAGATATGGATATGGATACTCACGTAAACACTTTATAAATTAAAAAAAAATCCAAATTAATTAAATATCATTCATTTTTTCCAATGGTCGGTTATGATGTTATTAGATCAAAATCACAGTGACAGTTATTATAAAATTTCTGTTTAGCCCGTTAGAGGCCCAAGTCCACTAATCATCATCAACAAATGGTCATCTTGGTAATTTGTAACATCCTAAGCAACTTGCTTATCTTGTAAATTATCCTTAGCAACTTGCAAATTATCGCACTTGCAGGCAGGGCCTTGGGGAGGTAGACTGAGCATGTTATAGGTATGGTGCACCAGGTAAAATAAGAAAATTGACGCTTTGCATTTGGGGTGAATTTTAAATATTGATAGCGACAAAGTAAAATCTTAATTCTTTCAGTACATGTGAGAAAAAATATAGATTCTGATTAGATCGTAAAATTTAGAATTCTGGCTTTGTGTTTAAATCTCGTTTCCGTCGACTAAATACAGGCACGACCGTGTACTCCTTCTTCATGTGAATGGTCAATCTTTGATTCAGATTTATTTATTAGACTCTAAAAATCTCAAAACATATGTTCAAAGTTGTTTGGGATATAGAATTTAAATGAGGAAATCAATTAAAATAGAATTGGTTGTGAGTTCTGGCCGTTGAAACCTCTTTACCACTATTCAAACTAAGAGCAAAACGTTTGAAAAAATTACTAGAATTAGGATTGATTCAATAGAATAGAGTTTTTCATATAGTAGTATTATCTAAAACAAGATTTCTTACTATAAATCGGCTGAAATTAAGAACTTTACTGCTGGATTATTATTAAAAAAATTAGTGTTGACATAGTATGGGATTCTCCCTGTTGCGTTGGGTGAGCAATTACAATGGATTTTGGAAACACAAGAATGACACATTGGAACCTGGGCTTGACCATCAAGAACGAACACACACTTTCACATTAAGGAAGGAGTATTATATTCGAGCTTCATGAGAGCATCATGTCAACCTTTGTTGATTTAGTCTCCCAAATTATAATATATAATAATCAATTTGCCTTACCTACCGCAGTTGATGAGTCGATTCACGGTGTAAGAGCATTTATAATGGAGTAAAGATTAAAGAATTTAGGTTTATTCCGCCTGAAATACAACGGGTGGAGAGTAAATTTTGATCAGGCATAGCCCTAGACAACCGTTTGATGGGACGTTCACCTAGACAACCGTCTGGTGAATCTTCAGGCGTAGTCCTAGACAACCGCCTAATAGGGCGTTTATCTAGACAACCGCCTGGTCAATCTTCAGAGGCACGTCTAAAAGCACGCCCAAGTGACAGGCATAGCCCTAGACAACGGCCTGATGCGGCATTCACTTAGACAACTGCCCGGTGAATCTTCAGGCGTAGTCCTAGACAACCGCTTGATGGGGCGTTCACTTAGACAACCGCCTGGTCAATCTTCAAACGCACGTCTAAGAGCACGCCCAAGTGACAGGTAAACGCCTGGCACGAGACGGAGAGCCAGCGTCACGCCTGACACGAGACGCACGGGTAAGTTAACGCTCCACCATATTCGTGTTTGGTCTAGTCCTCGGATTAAATATGATCCGAAACAATGGCAAAAGTGGACCAAAATCCAAATTTGATCGCACCACTGTGATCCATTTTGGACGGACCAAAGATCAAATTTGGGTATGGTCCGGGATTTGATCGCCCCACTGTGGAAGCTCTAAAGCACTTCAACTCACGTTTATTCAATTATCTCTAACATCTTAAAATTTCGCTTTCAAGTATAAAGATAAACTAGTCGATAATGATATTTGTAATATGCTTCAAACTTATGCATTAAAATCTTGTTTTTGTTGTCTTTCCTTTTATATCATTAGCTGATCAGCCGAGAAACGACCCTCATACAAATCAAACTTTCACGTAAAAGGCATAAAAACTTCTCTAAAACGTTTTCTTCATTTTTGGTACTAGTTAGACAACAAAGAAACAATATATTTTTTCTTTTTTTTGGAAAGAAGGATATATTAGATAAACTTAAAACGATTATTGTTTTACACTATGGAATTTTTTTCCATACCATCATCGCGTACAATATTGGAAAGGAAGGCGAGGCAACTGTACATCCAAATAAGATTTAAAGGGGAGCCTTTTTGTTGTTCATCAACTGTCTTGTTTGCTAGATTGTCGGCTGCCTGGTTCACCTATCTGTACGTGTGTTTTAACTTCTATTGATCAATGGTTCCCAGATGCTTTAAGATTTCCTCTATCATACGAGATACGTGCCAAGGTGGTGCAGCTTTGTTGTTGGTGTATTCCACCAGTGACAGAGAATCAGTTTCAAAGACTATTTTATTTCATTCATTGGATGTAGCCAATCTTGTTGCTATGAGGAATGCCCAAGCCTCTTCCATGGTTAGTGAGGTGATTCCCAATGGTGTTGCAGATGCTGAAATAATTCTTCCTACGTTGTTTCAGAATATTATTCCCGGTCCTACCGGTCCCAGAGTTCCTTTTGTTGTTCCGTTTGTAGTACACTTAATCCAGTTGTCTTCCGAAGTTGTCCATCCAACCTTAATTTGACTTACATGTTGATGTAAATGCCTTCTCTGTGTCTGTGTTGGTTCCTAATTTGGGGGTAGTTGGAATTTCAGCTGCTTCTAAGCCCATTAATATTTGACAATCATCTGTAGAGCAATCTGGAAAATTTGTTATAGGGTCTGAGCAGATTGTTGATATACTAAGGAGTTCCTTGCCATCCATATATGCCAAAGAGAAAAATAATATGAAGTGAGTTCCTTCTAGCTAGTTGGCACATTAAGAGTTCATCAAGGTCTTTTGGTTGAGGTAGGAGATGTCCTTGATGGTCAGGTTATGTAGCTTGGCTATGTGGGTTAATGATGTTTGGTGTAATTGAATTTGGGGTGTTCTTGGCCCATTGGATTGTGAATCAGCTGGCATTGGGGGATAAAATGGAAATGGTTGTGATTGGATGGGAAAACTGTTTGGTTGTCTGGCTTGATGAGTGAATATTTTTTCCCAAATTTTAGACTTTTTTATTAATTTAAACTAAAATGAGAGTAAGGTTTGTTCGTCTAAAGGAAATCAGAGACGCACCATTGTTGAAATTAGTCCCACATTTGATGTGTAATTTAAGATATCGTATTTAATAATTCTTAGGCAACTTAAGGCCCTTAAAATTTTAAACTTTATTCTTAATTTGAAACTACAATAAGAGTAGGGTTTGTTCGTCCAAAGGAAATCAAGGACTCACCATTGTTGAAATTAGTCCCATATTTGATGGGCAATTCCAGATCTCGGATTTAATAAGTCTTGGGAAACTCTAATCTTGTAAGCCGGTTTTAAGAGTGAGTTAGGTCCATGGATTTTCATATGGTTTCAAGGAAGACAATTTGTGATGAGTCATTTGACCATACCAAGTCTGCGTCACCTAATTAAATGTCCATATGTTAGACCCAAATAAGCTACATGTGAGGGGGCTTTGCGGTTTGAGTGCTTGGTAGAAAATATTGTCGTTAAAAATTTGGGTGTGTCACAAAACCACTTCGTATCTTCGTACACTAAGTGATTTTTATAGTTATTAATTGAGAAAATTAATTATAGACCAATATAGTTAATATCGGTCGTACCAGCCGATAATATGAAATTTATTGTGTATCGGTCTTTAACCTAGACGATACGCAAAATATCGGAGATACATGAATATTCCGATTATATCGTCAATATCGGTCGTATCGGCCGATAATATCGATAAGGATACAAATGTATTTATCAACGATGTTTTTTTGTCATTTTGTTTTAATTTTTTTTCCCATACAAACTCTATGTTTGCGGATGTTAGGTTATCAAGTAAAACTAGTTTAATTGAGATTTTACATTATAAATGCCTTCCATTAAAATTTTGAGTAACATAATGCACATCTACCTATAAATTGTAAAATTAAAAAGTTAATTGTGTATCACCGATAAAATTCGATATAATCATTTGTCTAGGTGTATCGCACCTCGCCAATACAATACCGATATAAAATATTAACTACTTTATTATAGACCTGGTAAGTAAATTAAAAAAGATCTAAAGGCTTACGAGTGGCAGTAGCAGATGGTATTGGACTAATATTTCAATTTGTTGCGGTTACTTGCAAAGGATCTAAAGGCATACAAGTAACATTAGAAGATGAAGAGCAGGCCAAGGCTTTGGGAGCATTAGAATCTATTCTTTGGAAATGGAGAGAAATGTAACTCACCTACACCTGGAAGGGGATAATATGAATGTAGTAAATGCTTTTAATGGAAAGAAAGGAATAGTCAAATGGACAACAAACCCTTTCATATTAGACTGTATTAGTTTACTAGCAAATTTCTGTTCCTAGAAGTGTAGTTTTATAGCAAGAGAGGCCAATAATCCTGTAGACTTATTAGCTAAGGAAGTTTATAGTTGTGCTTCAATATTGATTATGCTAACTCAGTTCTTTTTGTGGTTATTATCCTCTTTAGAGGAAGACAATGTTGATTAATTTTAGAAAATAAAATTTTCTTTTTTTATTAAAAAAAAATTAATTAAAAAAATATAAAATTTACAAATAACGGATGTATTTTACATGAAATGCATTCAGATGTTAATATGAATATAATCTTTGAATTCATTTGGAAATCTACATATTGATCGGTATTTTTAATATGAAACTAGCATCTTATACTTGTGCGATGAATTTATAATCGAGTTACAATACAATCATATTATAGCAATAGAATAATGACTGGAATGTCCCAATTTGGGAGTCAAGTCTCATTTGTGCCCCGACGAAAAAAAATAAACAAAAATACCCCAGTCTGTTAGTTTTTCGGTTAAGTTGAAGTTCTTTTGTATATTTTTAGGGCATTTTTGCTTATTTTTGCTAACAGATTGGGGCATTTCTGTCCCAACTTAACCGAAAAACTAACGGATTGGGGCATTTTTGTAATAAATTGGGGCATTTTTGTTTATTTTTCTTCGTCGGGGCAGAAATGAGACTTGACCCCCCCAAATTGGGGCATTCCAGTCATAAGCCTTATAGTAATTTAGCATTACGCGATAACTACCCATGCCATGAACTGACTTCCAAGCCCATTTTCCCGATTCCAAGTCTTTTTTTTTGTCTATTACAAAACCTTTTTTGTCTTTCTACCTATCCTTATCAAAAAATTCCTCCCTATAAGATGTTTTCTGGCTCTGCCCCTCACTTGGCGTGGTAGTTTGTATGTTTACTGTATCCAGCCAGTCATTCACTCCACCAATTCTTATTCTCTTCTACATTACATTTTAATTTTGGATCCTAGACCTGATACAATAGCCTACCGAACCATGCTTTTTATATCTTAGTTTACTAAAAAATCTGAAGCAGTCCTTTGATAAGTGTATATTTTATATATTTTGAGTATTAATTTCATGCTAGTATTTGCTTGATTTTTTGTGAATTATTGTATATTATTATCTTTTAGTACGTGAAATCATCCAAAAGAAGTGAATCGACATTTAATTGTGCGATGAAAGAAGTGATACAAAGGAAGAAGGGCCAAATACCAAGTTAATTTTTCCAAATCCAGTATTTCTTCTCACCATGTCATAGAGAACGAAGAAAAAAAGCAACGGTAAAAAAATAAGGTCATTCTAACGTCGTACGAAAAAGTTATGAGAAAAACAAGTTCAGAATTACCTTGAAAGATCAGACCATCGAAGGAAAAATTAATCCTAGATTCCTACAAAGTTAAAACATTTTCACTCACTTAAACTACATCCCAAAATATATACATACTATGAATGATTCTCTACCACCAATCGATGTAAATAACTGCCGCATAGAAAAAACGACATCTTATAAGGAAATGTCAATACCTTGATCCTCTTGGATTCTGCACCGAAACCTAGTGCAGCAGCTATGACTCCCAGAAAATATACTCCGATACATATCAGTAGAACCCCCCTCTTTATATCTTCTACAGGTTCCTGATAAATGGTGTGTTTCACCACAAGCACATGACAAAGAGCGATGGACAAGAAAACATTTAAATTATTTTGCCGACAAACTACTTTAATGTTTCAACCGTGACATGTTACATGTTTAAAGAGGTATTCAAAGCATATGAATTCAGCATGAAGTTGAAGATACCCCTGACGCTAGGTCGAAACAACACGTCTACATCCTAATTTACCAATTAGAGAACCAAATTCATAACGAATTATAGAACACCTCGAATTCTATTAGAATCCTTAATTGGAGAATATTTTTACAAATTGGAGAATACTCACGGTTATATAAGGCTGGATTTCAGAAAAGGGGATATTTTTTTAACAATTAAATTGGAGAATACTCAAATTGGAGATTCTCACTAGAATCTCTCATATCACTCACATCTCCCAAAATCCTTATTCTTCTTCTATAATTAACAATTAAAAAGATAATATCAAAATGTAAGTTTAATCTTAACACACTTGGGGGATAGTCGAGGTTAATTTAGCAATTACCAAAATTATTTGGATAAGGGGTTCATCAAATTACTTCATAATATAGTTTATTTTATTTTTTTAGTATCCCCCAATTTATAAAAATATTCTCCAATTGAGGATTCTTCTATTATCTACCAAAATATTCTATTGTAATCCATCATGCTCAAAATATACATATTTAGGTTTGATTTACTTGGATTATTGGCACTCTTTAACATCAAGCATCAATCACAGGAAAATATAATACACAACTAAAATGAGATGACAACAACTACCTGAGAAAGGGTAGAAACCAAGTTTCTCAAAACATAATTTCAAAAATAAATGCAAAAATTACAAAAAAAATAATTAAAGAAGAACAAAGAGAATTTCATACCCAAGCAGTAGAAGTTGTTGAAGTAGAGAGCTTTCAGAAGCTGATCACTTCTCTAGTGGGTCTAGGGTTTAAGGGAGATAGATGTATAGACACACACTCAAACACATACATAGAGATGTATCTAAAACAAGATTTCTTACTAAAAACCACCCGAAATTAAGAACTTTACTGCTGGATTACTATAAAAAAAAATTAGTGTTGACGCACTGTGGGATTCTAATGAAATCCCTTTCTTACTCTAGCGTTGGATGAGCAATAGCAATGGATTTTGGAAACACGAGTATGACACACACGGAACCTGGGCTTGACCATCAAGAACAAATACACACTTAGATATAGTAGAGAATTGGTTTATGTGCATCAAATTTTATGGATTATATCAAGTCTTGTTTTTGTTGTCTTTCCTTTTATATCATCACCAGCTCATTAGAGAATCGGCCCTCATACAAATCAAACTGTCACGCATAAGGCATGAAAACTTCTCCAAAATGAGTTTTCATTTTCAGTACTAGTTAGACAACAGAAAAATAACATAATAAGGCCCTTAAAATTTAAACTTTTTTCATAATTTAAACTAGAATAAGAGTAAGGTTTGTTCGTCCAAAAAAGTCAGGGAATCGCTATGTCTTTCGGTGACTTCCATAACATTTCTACATCGTTTTCATAGCTCCACGAAAATAATCAAAAAATTAAACTTTTACACGAAAATTAACAAACAGTTTGAGATGTTCAATCAATGCAGCATAGAGTGATACAATATGATTTGGATGATAAAGAAAACACACCCATTCATATATTCAGTGAGCAAACAATTAACGTTGGAAAGAATTATGTACACAGGAGCAGAGCTAGCTTAGAACAAGGATGTGCAGTTAATGACCGTGATTTTAGATGTTTTCTGGATGGACAAAATTTTCTTTGTACATTCCATATAGTGAACAATGTGAAAAAAAATTGTCATGCGATTATTGAACCACCAAAAAAGAATATTAAGAAGTCCAAGGAAGAATAAGACGAGGAACAAGTTCAATTAAGCCAACTATCACTCGAGGAACAAAAGAAATAGAAAAAAAGAACTAACAAGATGGTGGAAAAAGAACACAAACAAAATCATCTCAAATAGTTGATTTTTCTAGGCGAGTAGGATCCCTTGGTTTAGTCCATCACGAGGTTATATATGAAGAGAATTTGAACACGTTTATTGCTCATTGGGGGGGGGGGGGGGGTATCCAAGTGTGGTAAAATATTGTAGGACGCAACGGTTGGATCCTTACAAAGAGAAACTTGTGCGGGCATGGACCAACCGATGTAAACACTATAGCAATGGAACCACTAGTATTACATAGTCCGTTCACATCCGATTGAAGAAACTCTTAGATTCAAATCAAGAAAATGTTGTTACAGTGACTGAGGCAATGAAACAATATTTCAAGAATGAAATTGATAGAATTAAGAAAGCATTTGCAAAAATCTCAATGGAGAGAATGACAACACATTTGAAGGATGAAAAGTTGCTCCAGGGAATAGAGTACAATGTGTCACTTTGGGAGATATCGTATATGATGAGAGAATTAAATTGGGAGAGACATAATGGCCAATCGGATGATGTGTGTGTTTTTCCTACGGTGTCGTCTATGGGTCTTCCATGTCGACATATGTTTGTGAAGTATAATGATGTGATATCTATTGAGGCTATTGATCCGTTTTGGAAACGACTTTCTTTCACCCCTCCTCCTACATAGGATGACGGAGAAAATGTATGGGAAACTAAGGAAACCCGAGAATTTTTCAACACTTACGCAAGAGGAAACTCGGTTCAAAGACAAATTTGTTGAGCCAAATGAGACGATTGAGTCACCCATACATGGTAGACGTGGATGAACCAATAAAAGAAAAGCCTATTGGTAGACCAGCGATAAAATTGGCTAGGAAAAAAGAGAGGAAAAGTTTGAAACAAGCAAGTCAACGTGAAACGGAGCGTGAGGATAGTAAGAAAAGAGATCCATGTTCTTTTGAGATATCCGAAGCGAGGTATGATGAAGAACCGACTTTTTCGAAAAGAGGAAGTCCGAAGAAGGAAGCTAGTACATCAACTCTACAACTTCAGGATGAGAATTCTTAAGCTGTTCACAATGTACATGAGACAGTGTTGTAAAAAAGAGAGGTAGGCCGAAGAATGAGCCTAGTACATCAACTCCGCAGCAACAAGATGAGAATTCACAAGCTATTCCCAACCTCGAGGAAGTATCGGGTCCAAAAAAGAGAGGTAGGTCGAAGAAGGAGGTTAGTACATCTACTTCGCAATATCAAGATGATACTTGTTAAGCTATTCCTACCGTTGATGAAAAACCGGGTCCAAAAAAGAGAGGTAGGCCGAAGAAGGAGGTTAGTACATCTACTCCGCAACATCAAGATGATAATTCACAAGCTATTCCCATTGTTGATGAACAATCGGCTCAAAATAAAAGAGGTAGGCTGAAGAAGGATCCTACTACATCAACTCCACAATAACAAGATTACAATGCCCAAGCTATTCCAACATTGAGGAAGCATCGGTTCCTCCCAAAAGAGGAAACACATTGAAGGAAGTTGTGTCTCCGAAAATTTCCGAAGATGGTATGGAGATAAAAAGGAAAATAAGAGGTAATATGAAAACCCCAAGAGATCCGAAAAACGGTAATCCGAAGCGTCATACCATAATAGAAGAGTATATGGAGCAACTTCCTGAGATTGTTCGTAAATGTGTTATATCAACGGACGATGTGAATGGATATGGAAATTATTGTTATCATGTTGTGACCGAGCAATTAGGATACTTAAAATCGGGGGATATATTTGGGATGACATAATTCCAATATGCAAGAATGTTTATGGCCGCAACACTAATCAAAAGGAAGAATTTCTATGAAGGCATGATGGACAATGAACAAAAGTTCAATGATTTGCATTCTCGTGTACTAGGGACAAAGGAACCCATGGACTTCCTTTCGTCATCTTATTGGATGAGAATACCGGTGTGTGGGTATCTCATATCAGATACATTTAACTATTGGTTCATTATTTTGCACCTGGGACGGGAAGTACGTTTACACTAAAATTTCAGGTGTGTGAAGGGTCGTTGAGGAAAAGAACAATTGTTTTGGAGTTCGTGAACGAGAACCATTTTATATGTCTCAAGTTAAAGGAAAATTGTTCGTTACCCCTGCTTTGTGCGTATACTAAAATACCGACAGGAATGCCAATCACTCTGTTAGTTGGATGAAAAAGTACGACAAAAATCACCAATTGTGGGATGCTTTAAGTTTATCTGTGACGCGACCTACGGTAGTAATTGAAATGTTGTAAACTTGAGAGAGTTCACTTTTGTAACTTAGTATGAAATAGTTTTTTGGGTTGTCGCTTATATTCTGTATTTTAAACTATGAATCAATCACGGTCAACGAATGAAATGGTTTGAAGTTTTGTGACATTAATGGTTTTTATTTTTGGGTCATGAATGGTCGAGATTGCGTCGTCATTGTTGTTTCTATGCCGACTATCAATCGACATATAAGATATTTGTTTTAAGCATGCCGACTGACCCCGAGAAATCAAATGGAAATTATCTAAGGTAAAGTCAGCACTACTTTATTAGTTGCCAATAACGCCGACTTACAGTCGGCTTGTCGTGGGTAGTAGAAATCAATAATGACTGATGTATAAAGTAGGTCAAAGTAAATTAGATAAGCCGACATTGAATTTGTTTACGATATCCACGCCGACAGAGTTGTCAGCATTGAAATGATTAAATCTAATTATACCGACTTCTGATGAAAAATAATCAGAAACAATCCAGTACAGCCTCCAATATAAGCATGTAAAGATCAAATACCGACAGAAGACCCTACCATGCCGACAGATGTGTCGACAATACCGACGATGGACTATACCATGCCGACTGTGACATAAATATGTGAAATAACATTGAATAACATTTAAACTTAGATTAATAAGATAATTATATTCAAATTTGGGTTCACTAGTAGTACATCAGAATACCAAGGCAATATTAAACTAGACTAACAACTTGTAGATAAACTTTGTCTTACTAAAAAAACACAATACATTACATATTATTCTTTTTCTTGGTGCGAGACTCAACTATTTTGGCAACATCGAAATGATAAAACGACTCTCCTCTCCATTTGGTATATGCTTATTGTACCGCAAACATATCCCCCCTGTGCCTAGCGAGAAACTAGTTGTACTTGTAGCATAATTTCTTAACATGAATAGTCCTTAAAGAAACATAGTCGTCCCCACAATCAAAGCGTGGTTTCTTGTAGTTACCGTCCAACTTGGGAACGAAAGGTCATGTTTTTACCAGATTCCAAAATACACGCTCATCCCAATGTTCCTCGGGAAGATCTATGACGACGTAAAAATTCCTAACCCATTTCGTCTCTTCCTCAACGAACTTTAATATTTCCCTTAGTTGGAATTGGTTGTAACTAGGGCTGCACATCGGGTCGGGTGGGTCGGGTTTGGCCTCACCCGCACCCGATCTGCAAGTTGGCGGGTGACTGAAGTATTCACCCGCACCCAACCCGCCGTAGGACGGGTCGGGTCGGGTCTGACCCGCCATTTCGAAATATCGGGTACGGGTGGGTGCGGGTCACCCGCCCAGATTCAAAGAAAATATGGAGCTATTATTTTCTCTGGTTTTGGTATACAGTGATCCTTGAACAAAATCACCCTGACCTAGAAGCAAATATCGCTTAATTGCCATACAGTGATCCTTGAACTTACATCTGTTGTATATAACTTCCATAAGATGCTTATCTATTCTCTTTGCCGCTTCAGTGACCAGAGCTTCAAGTGCATCAGTCTCTCCATAGACAAGACCTCCTCTTCTAGTTGTGGTTCCAACCGCAACAGCATCTTCTGATGCAGCATCAGCCCATCCTTGATCCTCTGATGGACAACACACACGGCGGAGAAGCCGTATCATGAACTCCTGCACTAAAGGGTCTTCATGTTGTGCGTGCATATGGATATCCCTATCCATTGCCCCACTTTTCAAAGCCTTGAAAATGTCGACAAGAACAACCATTAACCTCATTTTCACCATTCGCTCAACAAACCATACCAACAATCTCCTCAAGGATAGATAACTTCCGGAATTTGTCGATTCAGAAACCATATGAATTGGATTCACAGACTGGACTTCAAGCACATCCAACAACTTGTAGTACTCCGAGAGCTCATCTTGCAATGCAGCACAGAATGCTTGCCCTACTGTGCCAACATCTTCAGTCGGGGACCTATCCATACTTTCAGAGACATAACCCTTAACCTTCTTAAATAGCCATCCCAACTCACAAAGCTTGCATACCATAATTTTCATCGATTTAGGCACTTTAATCGAATCTGACAATACATACCCATCCAAATTATTATCAAAGTTGACATATTTACCATCAATTCCTTGGGACACATACAACACATCCCTAACTAAACACCCTTCTACAATCTCGCTTTCTTCCTTCAACAAATTCGCAAACTCACGCAAAGCAATATCCCTAAAATTCTCAGGATCTTTCGAAATTAACAAAACACCGCCATTACCATTAATAATCCTACTTTTATCTAGGGTTTTTCTAGAATTACTAGAAGATTCATCAGCTAAGACAGGTAGACCACCATAAACAGTAGAAGCAAAGAAACCAGAAGAAACCCTAGAATCAGATTTCTTGTATTTCCTCCTATCTTCAGAAATAACTTTCAAAAGGTAAAGTACAGACCATTTATTTTGAATACAACCAGAACCATATTTGGATGAGAACTTAGTTTAAAGATCTGCAAAATTTAGGGCATCAGATGATTTACCTTCATTAACAAGATGACGCTTAATAGATTCAGCCATATAAACTTCATCAATAGAGATTGATGGTGTCATTCTACTACCTAATATTCTCATAGCATACATTAAAGCCTTTTCTGATTCGATTGTTGATTCTTATTCTGGTGATGATGATGAGTTAGAAACCAACCTAAGAACTAATTCTTTTACCAGATCTAAAACCCTTTTTTGTTCTTCCATTGCTCATAGAGAAGGAGAGGAAATGTTAGTGGTGAGTGACAATCGTCATACCTGCTGTAAGTCAAGATGACTGAAGTATTCATAAGCGTATTCTCTGAGAAAACATTTCTGGCGGGTGGGTCGGGTAAGAGAAGGTGTCATTGCACCCGACCCGTTTATCGGCGGGTCAGGTCAAAACTGGCGGGTGCGGGTCGGGTATGTGCAGCCCTAGTCGTAACATTGTTTATTGAGTACCTCTCTTTCCATGACAATAATTGGTTTGCTTTTTTTTTTGTATCTCTTCTTCCATAGCACTAATTGATTTGGTAATTGATGATGATGGAGTAGTTCGTTTGCATCTTCGGAGTATCTCTTCAGTTGAATTGGTAGTTGCTGATGGATCTGTCATTGCAAAATAGTTTTACTTTGATTATAATGCTAAGGTTTTCAAATTCAAATGAGTATAACATGTTGTTAACATCCTTATATAGAAAAGGCCCCCAACGGCTACTTAGTTGGGAATCAAAACTAGTTGTTGTGTCTAGTTGGATAGATTTTTCAAAAAAAAATGGTTGTTAGCTTTTTGATTCTGACAAAAGACTAAGTCGGCCTTGTTATTTATTCCATCATACCGTACATAATGGGTATCATGCTGTGACGGACCAGAAAATTTTCTCTTCCAACGGGTCGGGTCACGACCCGCTTGGCAGGCTCCGACTTCCCCATACGCCACTCGAGAAACCGATACTACCAACTTTTGGGATCAATTTGATTTTTACCAAGCAAAGTTTATCAAAATATCAATTTGAGTAAGTATCATATCCTTATCCAGTTTGGACTCAATAGTTATTAGCCATGGCTCATCCCCTTAGGGACCCGTAAGTTAGTAGCTCATCCCTGATGGGACGTGACATTTACTAGCCTGTAGGGACATGTCAGTTAATAGCTCATCCTCGTAAGGACCCGACAGTTATTAGCCTTAGCTCACCCCCGAAGGGACCCATCAGTTAAACAGATGTGAACTACTCTAGAAAACAATTACTAATCATTTCTAGCTCGATGGTATGAACTGTCATTATGTACAACAATCATCCTTCTCAGATGATATGAATTGCTTCTAAATGACAACAACCATCTCCAAATCTCATTTGGTGATATGAATTGGAATTCAACAATCACCCTTCATTTCTCATTAGATGATATGAACAACCTCGAAGAAGGTGTAATCATCTCTCAAAGTAGTATGAACAGCCAGTACTGCAACTACGTCTTACAAACGATACATATACTGTGAAGATTGCAATCATCTCTGAATATATGACATGAACTACCGCGCAACAATCAACATTTTTAGATGATATAAATAACCTTATGATAAACCGTAGAGCGGTTATCTACGTATCTTCCTCCGTATCTCGAAGAGATCAAGCATGACCGTAGTTTTTCATTTTTTATTAGGTGGTATGAACCACCAATAAATAGTCAACAACCACCTCATCCGGTCTTACCACCGGAATCAACATTTGTCCACATAATATTGTAAACCTTCTTTTCAACACTTCTTTAAGGACTTTTACTATCTACCTTCCCAACATTTGCCAGTCATATTATTAAATAGAAATCAATTGGTGTACCTAGTACACAGGTGATATTCACGCCATTGTGAATCCTTGGCTCCCTCGGATCCATAATCTAGTAAAGAATTGTGAAGAAAACGAGAATAGAATATCCAGTATATAAACAATCAGCCAAAGAGTGTTCGCAGGCAAAATAAGATTACAAGCTCCATTATACATAACATTACTACAAGCTTGTCGATCAGCAACATCGAATGGTAACATTAATATAGAGATAACGATAATTAGCAACACAAATGATAACATTAATATAGAGATAATGGCAATCTTAAACCAAGAACAAACAACAATCCACAACCAAATTTAGGGAAATGAGACTGGTCTGCGTCATCCGTACGATGATAATTATCACTAATCATATAAATTTTATACTAATACTGTACCACTATCACATACCAAAGCTAGGTTAAATCTCCCGTTTATTGGTGTTACATTATGTGAGGGTATAAAATCGATGAAACGAGAAGCATTGAAACAAAGCTTTTTGATAAGTACTGAAATAGACAGCATTGTTGCATGATCGACACACAGGCTGCGGGAAAGCATGGCACACTGTACGAAACAGATAGCTTCTTTGCATGACTGACACACAAGTTATGGGAAAGGCTGACATAATAAAGGAAACTGACAAACATTGATGCATGATGGACACGTCTCAGCTGTACAGGTTGCGGAAAAAAAGAAACTAAAGCATGACAAGTCACTTTCAATGGCCACATGTCAGACATGCCATAATTCTAATAAGACCACAACGTTCATCCAAATCCAAAAGTAACAACTTGAGTACAAATTGATGTGATTTTATATAGTGGTAAAAAGAGGTTCGATTCTCGAACTTGTGAAGGTAATGATTTTAGAAAATATTAAACTTAATCTAAACTAATAAAAATCAGGAAATTAAACTAGAGAATATTATTAGAAAATATGGAGAAAACTAGGAATCAAGGTTCAGTTATTTCTAACAATTTATGTGATTAATCATGTAATTCTTTTTAACAATTTAATTCAAGTTTGCCAAAAATATGTTTCCTAAAAGAATAATTGTAAATCCTAAGCATGAGACATCAAGAGTAATTAACTAAGCATGACCCATCAAAAGAGAACACAACTATTTAATAAAAACCATTTCTTTTTTCTAATTTAAATCCATGCAAATAATAATAAAAGAATTATAAATAATTAATTAAAAATAGACTTACCACATAAAATTGAGAGAAAAACCTCCTCCATCATCCCAGTAAATAGACTTAGCCCATGGTGAAGAAAACTTGCTCAAAAGTTGATTTCATTGCTCAAAATATTGATTACAAGGTTGAATTACGCTGTAACAGCTGATTTGATACGCTTATATGCGTTACAGGAGAGGGTTCAGCTGTTACAGAAGAGTTTAAGCAACAAATGGTTTGAAGTAATAGACAACAGGAAAATTCAAATCAGCAACAGTTATAAATGTTACTGAGTCTTCTTCTCCGGCAGTGATGGATGAAGAACAGCCGGCCGGTGCAGTAGCAGTTGACCGGATGTTGACGGAGCTTCACCGGAATTCTCTATTTTCTTCTCTAGGCTTTTGTCGTCGATTCTCTTGGCTTCTCTTGGTATTTATAGATATTAGAAACCCTAGAGAGAGTTCTAAACCTAATAGAACTCTCTAGAATAGCCCACAAATCCCAAACCGAATCGAAACCCAATTCCGGCCATATACATGATT
>JAJJMC010030282.1:492390-563619 GCA_023531435.1 Papaver californicum
CTCACTAGAAATTAAGGTGCAATTTAGACACTAAAATGTGTCTATCACAAATCCGCAGAGGAAGTGCGGGACACCAAGCGAGAAACTAAGGGAAATAAGAAGTACGCATACCAAGTCTTGCGGGAAACACATATAGGTCTTGCGGACTAACTACTATTCCAAAGTCTGGATAAGAACTAACAGGTGTAAAGTTAGATTGGAGGGATCCATGATATTTGCTATAAATACCAAACTCTAAAAAAGAAAGAGGGGACAGAAAAATTTAGAAAAGGAATAGGATCAGAGCAAAGGATATATGTATGAGTATTGTGTTAATGCTAGCTCATTAATTCTTTCATAAAATTTTACTTGATGCAAATAGTACTTGATCCTTATGTAACACACAAACTTGAATAAAAATCATCCAAATCCTTTACCATTCGTGGACGTAGACAATCCATTTTTAAACCACGTTAAATCATTATGTTGATTCATGCTTTTGATTTCTTGTTATGATTGTTAACATGTTTTGATTTCATTATATTCGATTTGATTTGACTATGTTTCTTACTCTGATAGTTGTGATCCAAAGATTAGATTTTTGGTAGTCACAATTTGGCGCTAGAAACAGGGATAGGTAAAAGAATTTATTCTACTTGTCATCTTCATTTTTTAGAAACTTTCAGTTTCGTTATCTTATAAAACCCCCTCATTTCAACGTTTTTAATCGGGAGTTCTTTTCAACGGATATCTATATAGATTTAACTGTTACGTTCATACACAACATTTCTTTAATTGATATCACTCATTTATATTAATATTCTTGATTATCTCAAATGTTCTCTTAACCATGGGTTTGAAAACTTTGTTCATAAACTTCCACCAAAATAATATGTTTTTTGACGATTTTGCAAAAGAATTAGGCTTGAAACCATTAAATTCATGTGTCTCTGATTCAATTGATTGTATGAATTAAAGTTACCTAGTTTTAATTCTCGTCAAAACAGAAAAATAAGTTTTGAACTGAATTTCTGAACTTGCTTCTGATTTGTTTGCAACAATTAAATTGGAAATTTGTCTAGCTTATATGTGATATATCAAATTTTAATTAAAGATAGATGTTTTCTATCGGTCAAGTCGTTTTATATACACATTCTGGGTGTTAAAATTTTGGGAAACACATATCTCATTATCTGAACTTTTGCTAGAACATCAACCGAGAAACTTCTACAACAGCACTAGATTGAACAAAGAAGATATTATAATATTCCAAAAGAAATTACATAAATGGAGAGAGTTGCAAATAAATTCGCACAAGAACGAAATGTTGATATAAGAAATCTGGGAAATCAAATAATAGAGACTCTTCCAGAAAGAGAAGTAGTAGAGGAGTCCCAGGAATCGCAACCTTTGGATGCTCAGGAAAACATCCCAGTAAATCAATCAATTAACCAACCACATGAAGAAGCATCACAAAACAAGGTTGACCCCATTAATCAACTATTTGAATAATTGAATGAAATGCGTAAGGCACAAAAAACTTATGAAGAAATAATTGCTCTCTTAACCCAAGAAAATCAGATGCTTAGAAATAAAGCCCAACAAGATACGGAAGCATCTATTACCAGGACACAGGGGCAAGAAGTAAGCTCAAACAAATCTGCAAAAAGTAAAGAAAGGATCAATAAATATCAAAGGGTGATGATAGTGGAACCCGCACATGATACATATTTCCATTCAAAAAAAAAATTAATCAGCGGTATGAGCCCGACAGACTATACTTTGATGACTCAGAATCGCAAAACAACAAATGGCACAAATATTTTGAGGAATTGGAACAAATGAGAGAAGAAGTCAAAACTTTGAAAAATAAACAAGAGGGAGGACGGGTTGATGAAGTACTAAAAGAAGCCAGTAGAACAACATTGGCACCCCATGCGCATGCGTCTATCCCCACAAATGTAATTTCCCCATCTTTGAGTGTTATGATGGGACAAAAGATCCAGCGGCTCACTTAAAATATTATAACCGCAATATGACCCATTGGGAACGAGATGATGTTATTATGTGCCGATATTTTACCTCAAGTTTAAAAGGATCAGCATTAACATGGTACGATAATCTACCATAAGGGTCAATACACTCGTATGCACAGTTGACCCAAAAATTCTTGGAAACGTACATGTATAATAAACCAGCAAATGCTGGAATGGACAAGTTATTTTCCCTTACGTCTTGGACAGATGAAACAATCCGAGACTACACATATCGATGGAAGACAATCAGTCAAGCAATAGGAAATATTAGTCCGGAAATTTCTATTAATTGTTATAAATGGGGAATAGCAAACCGCATGAGCCCGCTCTTTGTAGATATTCATGGAAAGGATCCAAAAACTGAAGGGGATCTAAGGGAAATTATTGAAAAATATGCAAGGTTACAAGATATTCAAAAACAACATCCAAGAATAATTTCCCAACATAGAGAGTTGCCAACAGGGCAAATTTTGTGGAACCATCAACAAGTTCTGGAAAACGGTTTGCGGGTGAAAATCCTTATACTGAATTCAAACGAGGCAAGACAGTTGAGGAAAGAAAGATTAATCATCAATTTGAGGATCGAGTTTTTACTAACCTCAACACCCCATACTCAAAAATTCTAAATGCAATTAAGAACATGCAAGATTTTGAATGACCATGGGCGAACGGAAAGCAACCACCACACACACAGAATTTAAAAGATTATTGTGAATATAATTGCTTTCATGGCCATCCCACAAGCAGATGCAAGAATTTAAAATTGCAAGTCCAAAAATTAATTGATGCGGGAGAGCTGAAAGAATTTCTTTATTTACCCAATCCTCCACCGAGGCTCAACATATGAAAAACGGTAAATATTCCACAGAATAACCGAACCATCGATATGATTTCCTATACCGAGTCAAGTCAATCATCTATGAACGTAGCCATTGATAAGAAGTTGTGTAAAAGAGTACACAGACACGAAGTTTTCAAAGTTGCGGGAAGAATCGCAGAAACATGAGAGGAATGGATGGCTTCCCTATTAACTTTTTCGGTGGACGAAGTTGAATAAGAACACATAATGATCCGCTGGTGCTCACTTTACCAGTGTCTGGATGGAATGTGAAGAAGATCCTCATGGATGGTGGAAGTTCACTTAATGTGTTATTTTATGACACATTCCAAAAAATGGGACGAAAGGACGATCAACTCACACCCTCTTGTTACACTATTTATGGGTTTAATGGGATATCATCAAATCCAAAAGGAGATATTTTACTTGATGTTATGGTAGGACCAATAAGCATTTTAACCAAATTCAGTGTAGTAGAGGCACCGTCTCCATATAATGCAATCATTGGCTGACACTGGGTCCACCAAGTGAAAGGAATGACCGCAACATACCATCAATACTTGCGGTTCCTAACACCACAAGGAAAAATGGAAATAAAGGGGGATCATAATGTTGCAAGATCTTGCATCCTCGTAGAAACTCACATGAATGAGGAACGAGTTCAACAGAAGCAACCAAGAAAGAAAGAACGAAAAATAAAATCCAAAGAAGAAGCAATAAATCAATATTTGATTGAGACTGCGGGAAGAGGGTCAGTAAATGAAAAAAATAAAAACACTCCATCGGAGGGAAGCATACTACAAGCTGACAGGGGCAGTATTCCAGAATAGCAATTAAAGGGAGCTCCCACACTTTTAGGAGTTCCCAAATCCACTTTTTCAGCAGTTGAAGAAACTAAGAATATCAATATAGGAACATAAGAATTCCCGAGAATAATTGGAAAGCAGAAAGGGAACATGATTTGGTTACTCTACTTAGAGATTATGTGGATATTTTCGCATGGAAAATGGAGGATATTCCAGGCATTGATCCAAGTATTGTTCGTCATGAATTACATATACATCCAGGTACCACACCATTTCGGCAGCGTATACGCAAAGTGGCACCCGTTATCACTTATCAGTTGAAAAGGAATTAAAGAAGCTCATGGATGCGGGATTTATTCGAGAAGTGCGGTACCCAACCTAGATATACAACATGATAATTGTACCAAAGAAGAACGGAGGAGTAATGATTTGTATAGATTTTACCAATTTGAACAAGGCATGTCCTAAAGATAGTTATCCTCTTCCTAGCATTGATCAACTAGTAAATGCAGTTGAAGGACATGAGGCTTTATCTTTCATGGATGGACAGTCAGGGTATAATCAAATTGCTTTAGCTGAAGAGGATCAAGAACATACTGCATTTTTTACCCTGCATGGTTTGTACTGCTATACCTGAATGCCATTTGGGCTAAGGAATGCGGGAACAACTTATCAGCGACTGGTAGATGCAATCTTTAAACCATGGATAGGCCGCACCTAGGAAGTCTATGTAGATGATATGCTAATAAAAAGTAAAATTTCAAAGGATCAATTACAAGATTTGAGAGAAATATTTGAAGCTCTACGCAAATATAAAATGAAAGTTAATCCGGATAAATGCATTTTTGGAGTCACATCCGGAAAGTTTTTGGGTTACTTGGTCACAAAAAAGGGGATTGAAGTTGATCCAGAGCGATTGTTAATATTCCATCTCCAAGGAATGTAAAGGAATTACAAAAATTAAATGGATGTTTAGCCGCACTTAACAGATTCATTGCCAAATTATTAGACAAATGCAAACCATTTTTTGACACACTGAAGAAGAAAAGCAAATTTGTATGGAATGAAAATTGTGAGGAAGCCTTTCAAAACATCAAAGCTTATCTCGCCACATTACCCGCACTACAAAAACCGAAGCCTGAAGAGGTGCTGGCCTTGTACATAGCTTCCACAAAAGATGCTGTAAGTGTGGTATTGGTACGAACAAATGAGAAAATAGAGAAACCAGTGTACTACATCAGTAAAACTCTCAATTTTGCAGAAAGGGATTACACCAAAATTTGAACAATTGATATTAGCACTGGTCTTTGCCACACAAAAATTGCGCACATATTTTCTAACACATTATGTGCGAGAACTAAGTAAGGCTCCGTTAGAGTCTGTACTAAAGAATGCGGAAAAAGTAGGGAGAATAGCGAAATGGAATGCACAGTTGGAACAATTTCATATCATGTTTGAAATACAAAATGCACAAAAATCACAAGTCTTGGCAGATTTCCTTGCGGACTTACCACTGGATGATGACTTTGAAATCCAAGGTTTGCCGGGAATTGAAGACGATGATTCCCAAGATATTTTAAGTTCTGTAAATTCCCCCAGATGGGAATTATTTGTTAATGGGGCACGTAATAAAGAATGAGAGGGAATCAGAATTATGATTACAACCCCTACAGGAGATCGGATGGTACATGTATTTCGTCTTAAATTTGGTGAACACACAAATAATATAGTGGAATATGAGGCTGTGGTTCATGCCCTTCGGCTAATCATTGAATTGGGAATAAGTGATGTACGGCTCACAAGTGATTCGCAATTGATAATACGACAAGTTGAGTTGAAATATCAAGCGCTTGATGAAGACTTGATAGAATACAAGAATCTTTTTCAAAAATTGGCATCTCAAATTCCAAATATAAATTTTCGATACTTATCCAAAGAGAAAAATCGCCATGCTGATGCATTAGCATTCATTTCTTCAATGATAAAAGATCAAAATACATCAGTAGTCAAAATTAGGTGAATCTATGAGCCATCAATTAAGTTATGGGCAGTCGAAAACATATAAGAAGAAGTAGATGAAGATATTGAAGATGCATCCATTAAAGATGATGCAAAATTTCCACAGAAACCAGAAAATGAATCATCTGAAGAAGATTGGAGGATCTCAATACATCAATACTTACAAAGTGGGATACTGCCCGCAGACACTAAAGAGGCAAGAAAAGTACAATCAAAATCTGCAAATTATCAATTGCGGGATAAAATTTTGTACCGCATATCTTTTTTGGGGTCGTTTGTCACAAAAAGAAGGACAACGTATTCTCACAGATATTCATTATGGATATGCGGGAAATCATAGCGAAAGACGGTCACTCGCACTGAAAGCAAAGACACAAGGGTATTACTGGCCATTCATGCACAAAGATGCAGACAACCTGGCAAGAAGGTGCAAAGAATATCAACGCTTTGCAAAAACAATTAAATCTCCCACAGCGGAACTCAATTCTGTACTCATCCCATGGCCGTTTTCAAAATGGGGAGTAAATATCGTTGGGCCCTTAGTGGAAGGCACACAAAAAAGAAAATACTGGATCATAACAACTGACTTTTTCACTAAATTAGTTGAAGCCAAATCTCTTGCTCGCATTAGGGATACGGATATTTTCAAGTTTTTATTCGAAGATATAATTTACAGATTCGGAATCCCGGTAGCTATAGTCTCGGACAATGGGAAACAACTGCAAGGAAAAAATATGGATATGCTTTTCGAAGCATTTAATATCCAAAAGAACAAGTCCACCCCACTTTACCCCCAAAGTAATGGACAAGCTGAAGCTACAAATAAAACTATTGCCATGAATCTGAAAAGGACTCTAGATGGACATCATAAACGATGGTGCGAACAACTTCATAATATTTTATGGGCATATCGCACAACGAGAAGAGAAACCACTGGAGAATCACCATTTCTTCTTACTTATGGAGCGGAAAAAGTTATTCCAACAGAATATTATTTTACCCACAACAAGGACAGAAGCATGGGAAAAGAATTTAAACACAGATCTAAGGCTTGAGAAGTTGGATGACTTAGAAGAAAGAAGGGAGGTTACGGTCCAAAGAATGGAGAATTATCAAAGAAGACTGGCAAGAGAATATAATAAGAAAGTCAAGTTGCAAATTTTGTTGAAGGGAAGTATGTTCTGCGACAAATACCAGAATATCAAAGAGACAAAAAAGCAACAAAATTTGCACCCACATGGGGAGGACCATATGTCAGACAAGATATTGCGGGACATGGTTTATACCACTTGCGTAATATGAATGAAGAAGTCTTACGGCATCCTTGGAACGTACAATATCTCAAATCGTATTATCCATAACCAACAATGCAATCATACAATAATTTGGCTTCATACTAGGTAAAACAGAACAAATGCAATCTCTCTAGAAAGTCCATATAATGTCTATGAGTGTATGACTATTGGATCTTTCGCCACAGAGATGCCTAACATGACATTAATTATTGTATCAGGTATTCTCTATTTCAGAAGGTACTCTAGGGAGCGCATCCTAATTTCCTCCTGGCCAGAGAGAAGTTAGACATGTGACTGTACCCTCAAAGTAACTCGAGGTACAAAATTGCCTTGCGTTTAATCAATACGCACACTCAATCAATGCACTAACAATGAATATATATTTATAAATTGTTTTACAAGAACAATAATACGAGACAAAATGAATGTGCTAATACAATTCGAAAGAAGGAAAAACTAAGGAACAAGAAAACAAAGGAAAAACTAAGGAGCATGAGATTTTGTATTGGGAGAAGGGTGTAGCGGGATTTCCTTGCGGCTATAGACTTTGGTGAATCCATCAAATTTAAACTTATAAAGCGTGTTGTTGATCTTTTTGGCAACTCCAACACGAGCTTCAATTTTCAACCAAGAAATTCTAGCTTTTGCGGCTTCAAGCTCTTTCTTATACATGTTCGCCTCGGCCGCAGACTTTTGTACTTGCTCTTCCCAATAATTTCTCCTCGCTCGCTCCGGAGCCAAGTCACTAGTCAAGCTATCAACTTTTTCCTCCGCTTCTTTATTCTGAGAGGAGAGAAGCCCAAGTTGACCTTGCGCCTCATTGGCCTTGACAGTAACAAGCTCCAGCTTCCCTTTGATTTCTTCCAACTTAATATTGGCAGCACCAAGCTCTCCTTCAGCCCTAGCAGCTCTTGAGGCCGCATCTTTGAATTTTTCTTCAAAAGTTGTAACAAAAATAACAGGTTTATCAATGCATAAATTCAACTTCAAATATGCAATAAATAAGATACCTCTTGCGAGGGATTCAAACTCTTCTAATTCGCGAGCCATTGCGTCTTTTGAAACATCAAGGAAATCATATTCTTCTGAGAGTTTATGATAATTGTCAGTAAGTTGCTCAAGATCTTGACGACTTCGATCTAACTCCGCTTGTTTCAATGAGTCATTATCCCGCAACTGATTTAATTCATTTGGACATCTTTCCATCTCTTTATGTAAGCGGAAAATATCATTTTTACGCAGAAGAATGGTATCAGATAAGCTACGGATTTTAGCTTGAGCTTCTGCAAGTTTATTTCCTTTAGCATGAGCCTCTGAAGCTGAATTATCTCTATCTTTGATTAGTTGCGCCATGTAAGAAGAAAGCTGAGAGTTATGATGAGACCTGGAATGAGAAAATCCCGCAAGGATATTCTTGCATTCCACATAGAGCTTGCGATTTTCTTCTTCCAATTTCTCTGATTTTTCCCGTGTCTCGAGAACACAATCCTTAGTCCATAACAAAGTAGCATTATACTCTTTCTTCTTACGGATATAATCTACATATAAAAGCCGGTGCTTCGTTTCTAATTCATCATACTTTGATTTGGTTCGTCACATCATGTCAACCAGATTATTGAATTATCCCTTGATCTCCATATTTTCATTATTGACTTTTAATACATGTTCTTTCAGACGCGTATCTCTATGTTGCATCCTAGTTACAAGGTTTGAATCCCCCGCTGATCCCATAAAGTAATTCAGAAACATGTAAATAAAGTAAGAAAAATGACATGAAAGGAAAAGTGTTAAACCTTGATTTTGAAGATCTAGTAACTGCTGACGAAGCGTATCATTTTCCCGCTTCAAGTCCGCAGCTTTTTCTTCCACAATCCTAAACTGGTTCTCCATCTTCATGGACCGTCCTTTGTAAAATTTCTAAGCCATATATGCGGCATTCTGACCCCGAGCAAGTTGCAAATTACAGGATTAAAGTTATAAATAAAGATGAAAATAAAACGAAGTTAAAGGTCATTAAAATAATAAAAATACCGGCAAGAGAGCTTGTTGCAGGAAAGAGTACGTTTCATTATCCGCAAGAGCAATTGTCTCCGCCAGAGAGGAAGGAAGGTTTATGTCGAAGGAGGGGTTGACGGGATGGCCTTGGCCTTTTAATCAGGCTTCTTTTACTACGTCATACGGTGCAGACCGCATGTATTCCCGCAGATTAGCAACCGTAGGGCTATCTGCTTCCACCGGCTGAAAATCGCATGGAAAAGACAACAGGTTTTTGGACATAAACCAGCGGAAGGCCTCCTCTTCCTTGTCCATAAGATTTTTATCTTCCGCTATCCCTTTACCTTTATCCCTGTGCGGGATTTCTTCATTCATCTGGACCACATCAGTAACAACCATGCTTGCGACATTATCCTCGGTAGGAGCAGCTTCTACCGTAGCAATTGCCGGCTCACCCTCTTCTGCCGTAGCATCTGCCGGCTCACCCTCTTCTGCCGCAGCATTTTTCGGGTCATTCTGAACGGGAAAATCCTCCTTATCATATGAATCATCTTCACTCGTAGAAGGTACGAGAAGATCATCTTCGAATAAGGGAGAAAACTGGGAATTGATAAAGTAAAACTCAGGAACAACAGCTTGGTCCGGAAAACTGACCGCAACACCTGAAGCTTCCACTGTAGCACCAACTAACTCCGTAGGCTCAAAATTTGTCACCTGAAGCGGGACATTCTGATCTTCACTTCTTTCAGGATCAACAAAGCTATCCTCAGCTCTCAATATTGGTTGACCATGAGGAGAATCACGGGGCGTAGCCTTAGCTTTTTTCCGACCCTGTCAATGTACCGCAAGAACTCATCAAATAAAATTCATAAGGATCATAAGAATTCATTTGGATAAATCAATACCTTTTCTGTTGGAGTTGCGGCTTTGCGCTTAATACCCGAATCAATTTCGAGCCCCCTTCAGCTTGCGGCTATAAAAAAAAAAGAAAAAAAATTAAACAATGTTTAAAGCGAGATGAAGAAAAATAAAAAGAATTCTACATACCACATCGTCAAGCGAGAAAGAAAAGCCTACGAAATTTAACTGCCAAGGGCAATAAGGATGAAGGCGCGATGAAAGGTTGCGGACCACACTTTCTTGAACGAACCCGTAAACTCACGGTCATTCAATTATCAGGGGAGTGCGGTACCACCTGAAATCATGGTCATTACGAATCTTTTCCCGTAAAGGCTCCCGCGTCCCGGGAATGACATTCAATTTGGAATTATCATTTTCCGATAGCAGACGAAATCCTTCGCCACCCCTACGACCCGGACCGACACTCCATTTCTTATAATTCTTCACAGCTATGTTGTCAGCATACGTAGCATGAAAGTTATCTACGGTATATTGCTCACGTTCTGCAGGATTGGGAACGTAGGAGGAGAAGTTTGTTTCTCCTCTGTTGCGCTTACTACATTCTTCCATCACGCGCCAACAATTCCCGTTGTGTTGGGCAATGGACCGGACCTAACCGTGTTGGACTTGTTTTGGCTTGCGAGAACCTCATACTAAAAAAAATCCCCGCTCTTGTATAGAGGAAGCTTCAAGCCCGCATCCAATGCTCCCGCGGGTATTAACATCCTGTTGTTGTTGTACTCAAATTTCCTTATCATATCCAGCGTAATTTCATATCCTTCAGCAGGATCGCAGAAGGAAACTTTAAATTGTTGAAGGTTGTGCTTCTCTTTAAACTCTTCAATGTTCATTGACCTAAAGCCCAAATTTTCATTTAGACGTTTATTTTTAGAAGCTAGTCTATAGACCGCAACAAATACATCATCAACCCTTAATAAGTCAGAAGGTTGAACTCCTGAACTACCAGATTCATCTACCACTTTCTTCTTCTTTACAGCATAACGAGATGACTTCTTTTCTAAAGGGTGATCATCATAATGAGAAGCACCACCAGCAACTTTATTATCAGTTTTCCCAAACATAATGAATTTTTATCTACACATAAGAAAATGAGAAAAGATAAATCTATCATGATCAAGAGCAAGAACAAAACAGAAATTCTACATAATAGAAGAACATCAACATGATTATTGAACCAGAATGTAAACAAGTGAACAACTTTCTGATCAAGAAAAGAAAAGATTCATGGATACAATGGAACTATCAGAAATCAGAATAACAACATCATCATCACCATCCACTAAAGAATTCAGTTAAGAAAATCATTAGATAAACAGACACATTAAAGTTAAGAACATTACCTGCAACAAAATGAAGAACAACAATCAAATTAGATAACTAGGTAGAAAGAAGACTTGATCCAAATGCAAGAGATCCTTAATCAACACAAAGTGGATTAATCAAATTATGAGGAATCACAGAGGAATCACTGAAAAGTCCAGTTTCAGAAGAATGAAAAGCAACAAAAACTTTAAGAAGAAAAAGACAGAGAATATGAAGAGTGAGAAGAAAGATGTGACCAGCTTTATATTAAACTGTCGAAAAAAGAAAGTGAGAGAGAGAAAAAGTTTATCAGAGACGTAAATTCTCGAAACCGTAAAACCGTAAAAAGCTAAACGTGTAAACATGGGAAGAAAATTTATTAGTGGCATGAAAATCGGGAAAAGGAAAGCTAAACATGGGAAGTAAATTTATTACTGGCGTGAAAATCGGAAAAATAATAATTATTTTTCCATTTTCAAATTTTTACCATATGTCAAAATTCAAAAGAAAAAAAGGGCAAATTGTGAGGGTATAAAATCTCAAACACCACGTGTTCAAATACCATGGAAAAAGTATCAGAATATGATGGAACGGAAGCACTAAAACAAATTTTTTTGATAAGTACTGAAACAGACAACATTTTTGCATGATCGATATGCAGGCTGCGGGAAAGCATGGCACACTGTACGAAACAGATAGCTTCGTTGCATGACTGACACACAAGTTGTGGGAAAACCTGACATAATAAAGGGAACTGAAAAACATCGATGCATGATGGACACGTCTCAGCTGTACAGGCTGCGGAACAAAAGAAACTAAAAATCATGAAAAGTCATGCCATAATTCTAATAAGACAGCAACGTTCATCCAAATCCAAAAATAACAACTTGAGTACAAATCCGCAGAGGAAGTGCGGGACACCAAGCGAGAAACTAAGGGAAATAAGAAGTACGCATACCAAGTCTTGCGGGAAACACAAATAAGTCTTGCGGAATAACTATTATTCCAAAATCTGGATAAGAACTAAGAGGTGTAAAGTTAGATTGGAGGGCCCCATGATATTTGCTATAAATACAAAACTCTAAAAAAAAAAAAGGGGACTGAAAAATTTGGAAAATGAATAGGATCAGAGCAAAGGATATAGGTATGATTATTGTGTTAACGCTAGTTCATTAATTGTTTGATAAAATTTTACTTGATGCAAATAGTACTTGATCCTTATGTAACACACAAACTTGAATAAAAATCATCCAAATCCTTTACCATCCCTGGACGTAGACAATCCATTGTCGAACCACGTTAAATCATTGTGTTGATTCATGCTTTTAATTTCTTGTTCTGATTGTTAACTGTTGGGTGCAATAATCAAAAATAAGGAAAAAATCTAATAAACAAAAGTTTTGTCACTTAGCTCCTTTTTAATCGAAGTGATCGATTTGACGAAACGGATGAGCTCCCCGGATCTCCGCAACAACAACATGGAAAACTTTGGAAAAACAGAGTGAGTCACGTGTTCAACACGCTGTCCTTAAGACATTAGCGCCCGGCTACACTCAAGAGTGATGTTATAGCCCCCACAGGGCGGATGCCTCCAGGATAAAACACCCTACTACACCTACTACTAGCACTCGTAGTAGATGCTCAACTTGAGCTTGACAACTCGGTAAAACCCTTCAAGGAAAATCTCAAAATTTTTAAGAAAGATAATAAAAAATTATTATTCTTTTGGTCTCTCCAAAAATATGGAGAAACCCTTTTTCCTTGGATTGATGCAATAGGTTGAGAAAAGAGCTTGTTTATATAATAACCTAGTACTACTTAAGAAGAGTGATCTCCCCGATGTGGGACTAATAATTTTATATAGTCTCTTAAAACAGCTTAAGATTGGAAACTCTTCAATGTCGGACTAATGAGTTTTTCATTTAAAAGAAAACAAGAATCGATTGATTTTTTTAAAACCTTAATATTCATATTTTATATATTGTTTTCCAACAATCCCCCACATGAATGAAAAACCTTAGTAAAACATGAAAAACATAAATAAATCTTGGTAAATCATTACCCCAATTCCACGACCCGATCAAACTGACTGAACAATCATCCAAACCGTGTGTATTGAAATCATACTAGCCATTCCAAAGTCCTCTCCCTCACACAAAAGTGTATTGACCCCAGTGTCATACTATTGATTGCATAAATCATAATACTATAGAGAGCTTTCATCTTTAGTTTCCCATTGTGGGACTAAAGATTCCGTTCACCAAAGCGAAAATGAGCCAGTGATCCCTTAGTGACCCTTAGGTCCTAAGTATCCGTAATACCAAGACCATTAAAAAAAACATAAAACTCATTATCTCGATAAAAAACGAAAATCACATAAAACGTAGGAAATACCATTTAAGGCAGAGGTGTCCATGAAGTCTTGAACCTTTGCTTAGTGAGAGATTACCGGAACTACTTGCTAGAGACAGTGAACGCGATGTCTTGAACTGCTAGCGTTTGGTGTAATTCGCGATAACCACCACGCATGATATCTCCAAGGTTGCTGCCAAGCTCGTGCGGTTGTGCTCATTTTGGCCCTGAGCAAATATCCCGTTTCTTAGAATGCTCTAGAGAATCAGCTCAATTCTCATAGGAAGCGTCCCACTTCCACATTCAGATAGGTGAGTTCTATCAAGAGTGTTTACTGCTACACCCCACTTCAATCTTAAATTGAAACTATAGAACTCATTAAGACTTATTAAATGTCATCCTTTATATGCAGTCACACTATCACGTCTACATCATAGAGAATGGACAAAGAATAAAATTCTCTGATAGTGTTTCCTTTAACCCACCACAAATTAGTTGTCTCATTCAAAACCTTGATCTTGGGATCTCCAGTCAACAAGGTTGAGTATCTTTCATGGCAAGTTTGTTTAATAAGCTTAAGCCCCATCCCCCTCGATGCAATAACAAACTATCTCTCTAGATTATCATTTCGTCAAAGGATTCATTAATTTTTCTCTTGACTTCACTAAGTCTACAAAAATCACTTCATTAGAGAGTAATTTTCTTACCGAATTAGCCTTCTCCGAGTTTGTCTAGACTTTGCCAATTGCTCATTTACTTTAGAATTACATAGTCAATTGAGTTTCAGCAATGGTGGCCACAGGCTTCCGTCACATAAAATGCCTTCTAAGAAGCATCTTAATAGCCATTCGGCTTCCTCTCGTGCTTGAATTAAAGCGCACAAACTTTGATTTCTTCAAAAATCAAGTTCCTCATGTCTGTTTTAAGGACTTCCTTAGACATACACTTCTTAAGAGGGTACACACATAGGATAAGATTTTTTTTTTTCTTTAGGCTGAAACAACAACATCTCTTAAGGTCAGTATAGTACGTATCACATACACAATTTAGGATATACCTCAAGTATCGCAAGTCTCTGGTCAGATCATCCCAGTAATTATTTTGAGGTACTAGTGTATTTTTATACCTGATTCATTGCACATTTACAAAACCCATTAAACACATCGAGTTTGACAAAGATCTCTTCCTTCAGAAATTTCTTTTGGTTCCCTTCAATCCTTTAGATCATGTCAACCAACTTGGTTTTTCAGTCAAATCGTAAACATCACATATTTCATAGGTGTTGTAAAAATATAAAGGCATATACAAGATACATGTACTATTCACTTGCAAATTCATTACAATTTCCTTTAAATTAAGGTTAGTGCAATATATATCACATATTTAAAATTAAATATGTACCTTAAACATCCCAATCTCTAGTCCTCTGATTAGAGCATTCTTGTAATTTCCCAGGGTAAACGGGGACATGCACATCTGTTTTACAACATATACTAAGCACATTTGACATAAGCTATATCCTCAAAATTTCTTTTGGTTATTTACTGATCCTTTAGACCACATCAACCGTGTATTAGATTCATGTCAAATCTTAAACAAAACAGATTTATCAGTGGATGTAAAACATGTAATAATGGCATGTAGAAACATATGCATTGTTCATTAACACGTTTATCATATCACAAGATATATCATCATAGAGGCAATCATTAAGATTAATATATATTCTTATACGAATATGTAAAATCAGTTTGTATCAGGTACACTTTATTTTCTCCAAACCTTGTAGTTTGTCCCAAATTTGATTAACCTTTTAAGGATACTTCCTCAAAATCCACTTGTGTATCATTACAGAGTGACACACAATTAGTGCCTAATAATGTGATTTTATTGACATGTGAAATTATATGCCAAAGTAATTTGTGCATTATTTCTTTTCTCTAGACCACATCTATTAAATTTTTTTTCATGGAAATGGATTCATGTCATATACTTCGGCTTATTTCCAAAACTCATCTACAACAGATTCTAAATGAAAACTCAAAATTAGTCTAATAGTATATTTCAACGATAAATTCTAAGCCAAGTCTCAAAACTGACTTCCTCACTTTCTTCGAAAAATACAAAGAGAGAGTCAAAATGGATTTTCCATGGGAAATGGATTTCTATTTTTAGATCCATACCCTCAAGATCATCTTCTCAATATCTCATGACAACAGAATGTTTCTAACTCCCAAACCTACATGAGTTATTCTTATAAGTATTCTGGTTACCCACTAAGAAAAATTATTCATTGGTCTAATCAAGATTATCCTTAAAAGTTTTCGTCATATACCTCCCGCAGCAGTCGAGGTGTACGGATTACAAGATCATAGATATTAGACCCCACATTTTAGTACTTGCCTTCAAATTAATTAAGCTTAGTTCTCGCTTTCAGTAAGTTCAAAATGGCAACTAGTATAGTAAACCAATATGATAAACCGACCAACATCTCCTGTGGTTGAAAATTCCCAGACTGGTTTAGAATGCTATTATCCTAAAGAGTATCATCATAAAGGTATACAACCTAAATAGTTCTCAACAACAACCACATACAACAATGGTTTTAGGACTATTTTCCATAGGTTATCAATTCTTACTCCAAGAAGAGATTTACATAACTCAAAATAAACATGCAATCAAAGGCATCTTTCTAGATGGGGTTTGGTACCTGACGCGAGTTCCACAATACCTTTGTATGATTATTGAATGGAGTGAATTGCGCATTAACTTACTCGTACCGTCGTGTATGATTTTGTTGATGGAGAGCACACTTTGACTTGCACAATCTAGTGTTCATGTTCCCGCATCCATCGCCTTATTTTTTGTCCGGAAATTGTTTACCTGACTAACTTGTACTCACAACCAAAGTTAGTATTCAAAACAAATAGTTGTTCAAGAATATATATGATACAATTTCGGAAAGAACCTCACACTTTAAGGTATATCTTGTACCCAAGCTTCACCAACCATTTACGTGATTAGTGTATATATTTTAAATTCAACAGTAAACTCTAAAGCACATTTGTCATCTGATGCACCCAGTGTTACAGTAATACATAAGAAGTTCATTATCATATACTATTCTTATGTGCATTCCTACGTGCCACCTAGCACAACTCTTCAAGATCAAGTCATAGATTTAACTTAGAAATAACTTATCAATTAAGCTAGAATTAACTACATATTTGATAATGATTATTGTGGGCCTTCTATGTACATCTATTGAATTGGCAAGACATTGTCTCCCCTCCTAACAACCCTGCCAAACTGAGAGAAAAATTCAAATGTATAACAGAAACATTTTCACTCTTTTTTGTTCTGCTATAGATAGACTAGACCCTGCAGAGTTATAACCTTTTCTTCGAAATAAAATCGTAATGTGTTATTCGATAAATCCCATTAACAACTATGAATTCTTACATACTGATGTCTGGCTAAGCATTATGCCAAATTCTCCCAATTCAAACAAAATTTTAGAAAAATAATTACCTTTGGTGTCAATTGATTCAATAGTCTCACTTAAACCATTCTCCGTAGTATTAATCTGAATATAAATTATAGATATGCAAAAAAGTGCACGTACCTAAGTAGAGTACATATTACTCTACCTATTCCATCAATCGATTATGGTAGTTGCATGACTATAGATTTTGTACCTATGTGGAGTCCATAGAAGTGAAGGAAACAAAAGGACCTCTTGCTTCTGCAAATGCCAACTCTTTCCAATTTTCACTTGTCAACTCTTTAGCATGCGTATCAAGTCGGAACGTCGATACCCTCGTGTAGGTACTAGACCAGATGATAGCTTGCTGCTGTCAGCTTTTTCTCCCAAGTATCAAGTCAAAATGTTGATACACTTGTGAAGGTACCAGACATGTGATAGCTTTCTGCTGACTAAAGAATAGAACACCTGATCTACTGATAGATGCAAGAACACTAACGGATTGACCCGCCAACATGGTTAAATTATGAAACCGATCAAATACTTGACTCATTACAAATCAATCAACCTATACAAAATTAAATTTATGGTTTCAAATTGGTATGAGAACAATTTCTCACAGGCAAGGTATCAAACAGCTACGTGACATAAATTTTTAAGTTCCCCTTTATCACATAATAACACGTTTGATATTAGGGGTTTAACAAGGAATTGAGAAATGAACAATGTCTAAAACACACTTTACATCACATTCTTGGGATATTATGAATGGTTAAGAATTAATCTTTTCTACCCAGTAGACTAGATACTAATTCATAGTCAAGTTATAAAGCATATAAACTAAATCTCTCACATACATAATAATAAGCTTCATTTGAACCACCTTTCAAAAAACTCATAATTACACCAAAAAAACTAATTTAGTCAACAACATTATTTTTCCGTCAGAATTTTTCAGCAACGTTTATCAGTTTTCTAAAAATATCTAAAAAATACTTTTACAACTCCAAAAAATCTGAAATTTGGTGTGGGTAACTATAAAGATGTCTACTATGTTTGGTTAAAAGGATTTACCGAAACTATTTCTAGGTTAAGAGATAACCTCGAAACTCTACATCTGACCAAAAACTCAATTTTGTTTTTACTCCACAATTAACATCCTTAGTTTTCCAATATAACATCAACGTCAACGATTCACAAATCGATCATTCATTTATGATTATTATTATATAACTAATGTCTTAAGATTGTTGGGTGCAATAATCAAAAATAAGGAAAAAATCTAATAAACAAAAGTTTTGTTACTTAGCTCCTTTTTAATCGAAGTGATCGATTTGACGAAACGGATGAGCTCCCCGAATCTCCGCAACAACAACATGGAAAACTTTGGAAAAACAGAGTGAGTCACGTGTTCAACACGCTGTCCTTAAGACATTAGCGCCCGGCTACACTCAAGAGTGATGTTATAGCCTCCACAGGGAGGATGCCTCCAGGATAAAACACCCTACTACACCTACTACTAGCACTCGTAGTAGATGCTCAACTTGAGCTTGACAACTCGGTAAAACCCTTCAAGGAAAATCTCAAAAAGTTTAAGAAAGATAATAGAAAATTATTATTCTTTTGGTCTCTCCAAAAATATGGAGAAACCCTTTTTCCTTGGATTGATGTAATAGGTTGAGAAAAGAGCTTGTTTATATAATAACCTAGTACTACTTAAGAAGAGTGATCTCCCCGATGTGGGACTAATAATTTTATATAGTCTTTTAAAACAGCTTAAGATCGGAAACTCTCCAATATGGGACTAATGAGTTTTTCATTCACAAAAGAAAACAAGAATATATTTATTTTCTTAAAACCTTAAAATTCATATTTTATATATTATTTTCCAACATTAACATGTTTTGATTTCATTATATTCGATTTGATTTAACTATGTTTCAGACTCTGATGGTTATGATCCAAAGATTAAATTTTTAATAGTCACGCATTAAATCAAGCATGACAAAATATCCAGAAACCAAGATAAAGAGGGAGAAATATTTGGTACAATACCACCAATCCAAAAAAAAATCAACTAACAATTTAACTAGGAAGAAATCATACTTTAGTATCTCATCCCACTTTTTCTATTGATACGAGCCATCTTCCTAAGTCACCGAATGTGATATCAAGTAGAGCTGGACTGAATACCCATCTCCATTATCTAAAATTCCAATTCTGAATCAAGTAACTGAAGCTATAAAATTAATATAAAAAAATGCAATTTTGAAGAAACTAAATGTGACATAGCTGGATCTAGAAAAGGGAGGCGGAAAGCCAAACTAAACCATGGGTATAACCACATCAACCAAAAATCATATTTTTATTAAGCCAGAAGTTTGGCAAAACCTCAATCGTGTAGGCTAATAAGCCACCAGTACACATAAAGATTCAATCGAACACCACGCCAACAACTAATTGCTTAAAACATTTAGTACCCATTTCCACCACTACTGCCAACAACAAAATTTAACTTATATTAAAGATGCCTTCTCAAAACATTAATCCATAGTTTGACACAGTAATCAAGTACATACACATAACCATTTTTAGTACACAGTTCCAAACTTATGATAATCCAAATACTTTATCAACATCCGCACTTGCGCTTCAATTATAACAAATGAAACATAGTTGAAGATAAGCAGATAGCCAAAAGTTTGTAATTATATCTTGAATAAGACTTGTAAATCAATTTAGATTCGACAACAAAAGATGTTCCACATGTAGCACTACGAAATCAGACCCTTGGGAATTGACATAATCAAGTTAGATTCCCAAATCAAATGAGGAAGTGAGATCATTACTAACACAGCCCAGTATGTTAACTCCATTTCACAAAAACGCTATTCCCTGTACCCATTTTATACCAAACACATGACTAAAACCAACTCCTCTTCTTGCCCAGAGTAAACACTAACTAGTTTTCAATAACAAAAACAGAAAACTGAGTCGGGCAATTTGTCAAACACTTAAACTACAACAGTGACAAATATGATTCCAAAGTTCATTTCCAAGCTACTATTCCTTCCGTTTCAAAATAATAGATAAGGTTATTATATTTAGGTGTGTCAAAAAAATATGTTTGTTTCTATAAATAAAAAATTATATATTTTAAAATTATTAGTTTGTTCCATGGGGACTACTTCTTTCTCCTATTTTTATTATCTAAACATAGGGAGACCACTTCTTTTCCAATGACAAATAAGTAAAAAAACAATAAGAATAGTTCAAATAATTGGTTTTTTTATTTTTTGTGTTAAACCAAATAAACCTATCATTTATAAATAGAGGGAGTAAATGATAAACAAATTCTGAAATTTAGTCATGCAATTTATGCCTAATACAAACGGAGACACCCATTTGGCCACATTATTCAATCATCATTTATCATAGATACAACTTCTAGTTAAAGGATAATAAATCAATGATTACTACACACAGCAGATGTTAAATTGTTTAACAACTGGACTCTTAAAGATTTGAAAATAATCAACGATCTTCACCATTCATCGCTATTTCTTGAACGGTAGTAAAATGCTTCCTTTAGTTGATCTTATGTCCAGAAGGCTTGTTAAAAAAAAAGACCAAACACAAGACCAAAGCTTGTCTAAATTCCTAATTCTTCACAGACTCTGAGATTTCAATTCAAGAAAAACCCAAGTTTCTAAATCATTACCAACTCCAAGTATTTCAATGATCTTCATCTTTCTAAATTATTTCTGATTTTTTTTTTGATTTCAAAAAAAAATCTAACTCCTAAAGCAGCAACCAGGTACAAATAGTTTCGGCATAAAACAAAGAAGAGCTCAAAACCCCCCCCCCCCCCCCCCCCCTTTTTTCCTCCACCAATAACAACACTTACACCTTTCTAAAATTCATTATCTGCTCTCTATGTTTCCCTCTACTTCCTACCAAGAAAAAGTGAAAAGAGAATAGAAATGATAGAAGTATCCCTAGTTGTTTTTGTCTAGCCATGTGTTAGATATGCTTAATTTTATTTCTAACACATCTACAAATTATGCATATTAATATCGCTAAGGGATAACCTATTTGGTTCATATACTGGGTTTAGTTAAACCCGAAAAAAGGTTTGAGGCATCACACATTCAGTATCAGAATATATGACTCTTTAGTCAGCATACAAATTGTGAGAAACATGAATGCCGACTAACTCATTTGTTCCCATTCGGCATAGCACTTATGTTTTCGAGCATGCTGACAGTTAAGTACATTATAAAGGGGATTTATAATTGTCGCCATTGTTGAAAGAAGCTCGTGAGGATGCCGACCGGGAACTATTATGTTATATTAAGAATTTTTTTAAAATGTATCATAAAGGATACACATTTTCATTGAATCAAAAAACATTATAAAGAAGCAAAAGATATTACAATGAAAGAAAAAGATATAACAAAGAAGAAAAAAATAACAAAGAAGCAAAAGATCACATAACAATGGTAATAACATTACACTTAAAGTTCTACTTGAAGAGTTAACATAGAGCGAAATACGTGTCCTTTTCTTGCAACAGTTGATAGCATTCACGATGGCTGAATCTTTCGCCATATTCTTTCTTGTATTCCTCAAGAGCAAGATCCCAATGTAGTTGAGACCTATTTTCGTTTCGCTCGAAGTCTTGATAATTAAGAATCTTCGTGTCGGACAAAACGGTTCTAAAATCCAAACATCTTTCATAGATTAACTCAAATCTTTCCTTAATGGTTTGATAATTTCATCCCTTTGAATTGCTACATAATGCTACAAACGCAATCAATACATGAAACCACAAATTATCCGAAGGTTGATCCAAGTTAACGTTTAGGTGTTGGTCATAACTAGTAGTCGTTAACCAAACACGAACTATGGAAGTATCTTCAATCTTGGTGAATTTCGGAGTCATGTAAATGTGAATTTTTGGATGATGAAGAAATGAGAAGAGTTGTGAGATGTGTGAGGCTGCATTTATGAAAAATAACTCCCCCTATATAGATCTTTAAGGCCCAACGACTAATTTTTTTTAAAAATTAAGTCGTTGGGTACATAATCTTTCTAGTCGGTATGGTTTCACCATCCCAACAACTATGCCGAATATCTCTCTTTCCTCCACATATGATTGGGTTACACTGTCGGCATAAAATTGTATGAGCCTACCAACTATGCCGATTGAAACATTAACCTATCAAATAAGAATTTTGATTTGCTAGCATTGTTCAATCAAGGTTATATAAATGCCGAATGAATCTAACTATGGAAATCTCTACAGTCGGCATTGAACGTTTAGTTTCGAGCATACCGACTGTATTATTGAAATTATATAAACACAAGAATTTGAGTCATTCATTCACGCTAGAACCGAAATTTCATTGAAAAAGAAGACAATACAATGAAACAAAAGACATTACAATGAAAGGAAAATACATATAAATGATAATTGATGATAACACTACACTTGAAGAGTTATTATATACACCAAAACGAGTCATTTTCTTCTAAGAATTCGAAATGCCTGAATTTTTCGCCATAATCACGCTTAAATTCTTTAAGAGCAATAGTTCCCTGAAATTAAATTTTTAAACCAATAGTAAGTTAGTATTATTTTCAAATCGGATTTGATTAACATTTAATTGAGATATACTTACTCGTAATTACTCTTTGCATCGGACAAAATGATTTTAAAATTACCACATCCATCACAGATGAAAAATAGCTTTCCTTCGTCGTTTCCATTGTTCTTGAATTTCGGTTCCCATCTAACACCACAAAAATCATAAATACAGGGTTCCAAAAAGGATCCATGGGATTGTCAATGTTTTGCGCCTCGTCGAACTTTGTAGTCGCCACCCACGCACAAATGATGCCAATATATTCTTTGGTGGTAAACCTAGCAGCCATGTTTATTTTTGTAAGATTCTTGTTTTAAGATGGAGAAACAAAAATATATGTGTTGAAAGTAGGGGGAGTGGATTTTGTTGAGAGAAGTGTGAGTGTTCTTTGCTGAGAGAAGAGTTGTTTTTATAGAAAATAGAACCCAACGACTAGTGTAATGGCTCAATTTCCAAAAATCCAGTCGTTGGGTACACAATGTTATGTTCAAAATCCCAGTCGGCATGGATTTCAAATCCAAAAACAATACCGACTACAATTCAATTAGCATCAGGAAAGCTGGTACCTCGGTTAGTATTGAATGTCTATGTGTCGAGCATGCTGACTGAATACTATTATGTTAGATAAAGTATATAAGTTCTCATTCGGTATTGAATTATTTTTTCGACAATGCCAACTGATGCACAACGGTCAGTTTTCTAGTCGTTGGAGGTATAGTCTAATGTAAAGTTGTATATAAAGAACCATATATAACGTCCCCATTGTTCTACTCTAACGCATATTTACCCCAAAATCAATATTAAACTTATTTTCAAAATGACAAACCTTTCATTCACATTTGAAGATGATCTAATGCTTGTTAAAGCGTTCATTCTGGCATTCCTCGAGCGACCTAACGAAAGGTATTCAATATTTTGGAAAAGAGTGAAAGAATTATCGGTGGATTTAGACGGGAATCTTAATCACCGTAAATGGAAATACTTGGCTGATAGATAGGACTACTATATTTGTGGAGAGATGAAAGAGTACATTGGAGTACGTAGATATGTTGACCATTATTATCCAGACGCTAGACTTACGGAAAAAGTGAGTATATTAACATATTAGGTTTTTCTAGAGATTCTTAATTAATTTTCATACAGTTCTTATGTTAGTGTTATTATTCTTTCAGAAAAGACGTGCTCTAAGTTTGTGGGAGACATGTAATGACCGACCCTTTCTTCATTGTGATTGTTAATGATACTTTAAACGCTGGGCTCCGGGATACATTAGATTATTGACCAATGAAATTCATTGATGTTTGTTGTATTCCCTAAACTTATTTCTTATCAATTAATGAATAAAAAAAAATCGTTTAATGGTTAGTAACTATACAGATCATGTCCAATGGAGGTAAGGATAAGTTAGGTCAGTCGGCATATATAATTTTAAAACTACCATGCTGACAGCTCTGTTGGTATAAAAATGATTCAAACAAATTATGCCGACTTCTGATGAAACGTATACATGAAAAATATAGAAGACTCTACTATGCCGACAAAACACTATGCTATGCCGACAAAACTGTCGGTTCTGAATTAAAATAAAAACTATGCCGAATTTTTCTTAAAAGAATGATGCAAAAATTATACCAAACAAAGTAATGCCGGCAGAAGAGTCGAGCATGCCGATAAAGGACTCTACTATGCCGACAGAACACCAAGCAGTACCGACTAACTGTTTTTTTCATAAGATAAATCGAATTGTTCAAATAAAACGTGGACTTTAAAGTACCAATCCTTAGTGTGGCGTCCCAAAGAAGAGCACCATTAATCAAACAAACCGAACTTAAAAGAATTCAACTTAAAGGATCCAAAGAAAATAAGTTCTAAATTGGGACTTGACATATGCACCTCTACCATTTTACAAGATCATCTTCAAACTATATTTCCTGAGCATGTTGATGTCCAGAAATAAATACAGTTGTTAGAAACACATCATCTGGTCGATGTGGTTTACCTAGGCGATAATACCAAGATTGACTTTGTTTTCCCACCAAAATATTTTCTTCCATATGTGGGAACGTATGAATTTCAAATGTGTCAGTTATTAAGTTTTGAGACTAAGCCTAATTACTTTAGGAAATTATAATCGATATAGTTTTTTAATAATGACACCCTTCATAGTAGTCAACTGTGTGAGTCAAATCTGATTGACTTCGAGGATCCATAATTATTCAGGTTATTAATATGTGCTTCTAATTTATTAGTAGATTTTTTCCATACTTTACAACCTGATCCTGTTGATCCTGCCTACGAGGAAATCCATCCCATGAAAATATTTTATTTAGACCCTTTTATAAAGCATGAACCTGAACCACAACTAGATGTAGTTGTCTTAAACAGAAAACTAGATAAGGGTGTGCTCGGTTTGTTCATTTTCTTGGCCTACTGCAGTTTCCTTTTATTTGTGATAGCACTATTTGATTCAGATGACCCACAGTTGTTCCAGCTATTGCTATATGATTTTATGAGGTGACTAATTCTTTCTTAGTCTAACTGAAGACTTTAAACTTAGCACTTCTTGGGAGGTAACACATGCTCATGCGACACTGTAATATCTTTCTTTAACTCATTTTCTTCGATTGGTAACAATTTCTCCTTGTTCATGTATTTAATCATTCATCTTTAGGACATTGAGGACAATGTTAGATTTAAGTTTAGGGGTAAGGAAGATACTTTTAGTGAAATATGAAACTCCAAAGTCTAGTAACTTGTGAACAATTCAGGATGACACTAACCATTCTAGGTAGATGAAAACTTAGCTTTTTTTCTATAGAAATTGGTGTGCCCAGTTAAATGGTCTATTCATAAAAGTAAATAGTTCAAGTGTTAGAAATAACATGATAGTCGTCACCATATCTCGGAGTTTATCTCGACCATATCACCTTCTGTTTTTATTTTTGTAATTTTTTTGTTTCTCTAAGTGATTTGGTGGGGCACCAATATCGAATTTTTATCGCCACCATGATGGAGTAGAGCGTTTGAGATCAAGCCCCATTATTAGAATATTATGAACAAAAAATAAATAAAAATAAATCGAGTATTGACACTTTGATAGCAATATGTGTGTGTTTTCCCTGTCTCCGTCGCCTAAGCAAGCATGGAACGCATGATCCATGAGAACTATCATATAAGATGTTGATAAGGATCATGCGCTTGGATTCATTTGATCCAATCATGTTGTCAGTACATTTAATAAAATAATAAATAATTGTTTTATTTTCAATAAGTCGATCGTTGGGACCCTTGTATATACCAGCTGAGTCGATATTAGTATAAGGATTAAGACCAGTGGGAGTGTATCTCAATCCATTAGGATTCATCCTGGCACTGACCTTCAGACAGATATGGAAAACACCGTTTACCTTACTCAACATGTGCACCATTCATTACTTCTATATCCATCTTCTAAATCTTTCCATGTGATTGAACTTTGATAGATTCTAAGTATCCCGGTTGAACGACTTTCTTAGTAGTGCTTTGTTTTCTTATATATGAATTTTAGCATGCTTGAGTAAAACTCGTGTACAACAATTGGACTCATATAGGGTAATGATTCCCATAGCCGAAGAACTTAGTATGCCAATTATAGCTTGTTTAATGTTTACCCTCAATCGTTCAATGTAGCTAGGGTTTGAAATAAAGGTTTTGTAAATATACCTCTTGTAAACCCTCAGGAGACTATAACTAGTCCGATAGGGACACCTATGGGTTTAAAGGCTTTTTACACATGCTAAGTCTTATCGTGTCCTTAACGAAAGGGAGTTGTAATTTACCTTAGGTTAGTTTAGGATATATAGTTTGCTCAAGGACTAGCAAAAGGCAAGTGTGGGAGAATTTCATAAGTGCATAATTTACATATTTTAAGTATCATTTCCTTATAATTGTTTGCTAGATTTTGTGTGAATTACTGTTTATTATTATTACTTTTGTAGTTTATGTGTTTTATTAGGTTACATCTATGAAAGAAGTGAAATTGAGATCTACAAGGAAGAATTGCTAAAGACCCAGTGGAAATCCGTAGAAAATTGAAAGGCGAAGCCAATGCAAAAAGAATGAGGTTATTCTGAGTTCGTATGAAGAAGTTATGAGCAAAACCGTGAAACCAACTTGGATTTGTTATCTGTTGGGCCTTGTTAGGCCTGCGCAGGAAGAGAAATAAGAGAAGCGTTTTGGGCTCACCTTTGACGTGAAAATTAGGGGTTTTTTGTTGGTTTTTGAGGAGGTTAAGTTTCCTAATTGGATAAGGATCAAAAGGAGGTGGAAGAGTTTAATGAGATTAGTTTTCCTAATTTGATAAGGATCAAGAAGAGGTTACCAAAGCCTATATAAAGGGGAGCCTAGATACAATTTTCTATACAACTTCTCACAGATAGAAAACTAGGGTTTAGTTTTGCTTTTCAAAAACAATTTATGATTTCATTTAATATATTAATGACTTTCAAGAAAGCTGTGTCTAACTAAAATCAGTCACTAGGACAATGGAGAAAGCCATATTTCATGAATGAATGATAATTATTTTTGATTCTTAGTGACTTTTGCATTAATTTTTAATTGATTTATGATTTTTCTTAATTAGTTGTGATTTTGTTTGATGATGTATGATGAGACTTAAGAGCTTTTGATGCGCCATGCTTGTGATTTACAATTAATGTTTTAGAAATCTACTTTTGGCAAAGAAACAGAATCAATAAAAGAGTTATACTTGTTAACGAATCATTGTAGAAATCATTTAGAAGTGATTTTGGTGGAATCCTAAGTTCCAGTTCTTCCCAATATTGTTTTACTTATTTTCTAGTTTAATTCAGAATTAGGTCTAAAACGAATCTTCACAATTCTCAGCGAACGAACTATTTTTACCACTTTTCTGAAATGATCATGTATCTAAGATATCTAGGGATGTTATGATCCCAATCACCATTTATGTTCAAGTACGACAAATCCGTGAACAATGTTGGGAAGTGTTCATATTCCCAGACCTATGTCAAGATAATAGAGTTTATAAGGATTAAGATGTTGCAAACATACTTAGGAAAAAAAATTACAACAACGATTAAATTTTTTCGAGCTTACTTGGAGGAGAGTCATGTTCCCAACAAAGTCCCTGCAAGTCGCCTTAGAGGCCTTCCGTATCTCACTCAATAAATGTGCAACAACCGCAGTACCCCATGAGAAGTTGGGGACCTTTTCCAAAGGATGCAACAATTGAAGAAAGTTGGCATTCACCTGGTTTCCACTAGTGTCAGGGAAGATCATCGTGCCCAAGATACAAAACATATAGGCAACGGATGTACGACAAATATCTTCGTGATCCAATATTTCTTGTTGTTCTCTCACCAGTGTCCCTCCAAAGGTTTTCTTGAGCATCTTGAGTTTGAAAGTCTTGGTCCGATAACCACTATTGATATGGAAACTTTGTTTTGAAGTCTCCAAGTCCCAACCGAACAACTTTTTGATCATAAAATGCAACTGCTCCCATCCCAAGTTTTTCGTGTAATCTCCTTCTGTCATAGTTGTACCTCGCACATTAATGCCTAGAATTTTTTGAACATCATCGGGGATTCCAGTCATCTCGCCACAGGGGAAATGCATGGTATTGGTTTCTCTGTAAAACCGCTCAAAAAAAAATCACTGTGATAGCATCATAGTTCACATGACTAGTAATTAACCGCAGGATACAGACCGGACTGTTCAACTAAGTCTCTAACACCTTGACATTCCATATCCAAATCCCAAACAGGCATCGATTGGTGTCTACAGACACGCACAACATCCTTGTGATCCTACAAAAAAAAAACACAAACATAAATAAACGATCAAAAATTTATTAATACTTAAAATAGTTCTTAAACATAAGGTGGATAAACTTACATATGTTGAATAGATCATATGATTCGACGAGTCTTTGTAGCCGAATAACAAATTTTTGTTTTGTGGTTCACCCCAGAATGTGCCATCTCCACGATCAGGTAGCATATCGCCATGATCAGGAATATGAATCTTTTTATCTTTCATTTATTCTTCTACAACTCCCACCTCAACAGAATTTTCCTTTCCCTTTCCTTTTTGGAGGAGGAACTACATCAACTACATTCTCCTCCCCATCATCATCATTAACTGCTTTCCTTTCTCTTTCCCTTTTGCAGGTGGTACTGCATCTCTGCTTTCTCTTTCTCTTTCCCTTTTGCAGGCGGTACTACATCAGCTACATCCGCTTCCTCCTTATCATCTTAGGTCCCAAGCAACTCTTCTTCAGTGGGTTCCCGGATTGTTAATTTAATTTGTTCCCTCAAGACATGCTCAGTGCCTCTCTTGCCAGCACCCAAACGTTTATGCCCATTACAAGGAGGAATGGAATCAGGAGAGGCAAGAGGATTTTTCACTGTTGAAGCGCCAACTTCCTTAGTAATCTTCTTAGATGCCTTATTAGGAGCAAGAGGTTCCTTTTCCTTTCCTCTGGATGTATTATCTTTTGATCTAACTATCCATCAAAAAGAAACTAATTATGCATTTTATGTTTCACAGTCAACATTGAATTGATACAAGTCGTCATGGAATAAACCACAGTCGGCATTGATTTTTAGAAATCGAGCATACCGACTGAGGAAAAAATTGGATTCACTTTCAGTCGGCATAGAATATGAGGCTTACAAACCATACCGACTGAATAAGTGTTTTACATAGAGTTCAGTCGGCATTGTTCTTTTACAAATCGAACATGCCGATTGAATAGTTATTTTTACACAGAATTTTTAAAGAGTTTAGTCGACATTGTCATAAAAATTGTAATAAATACTGACATTAAACATGCAAAAGTTATGAATCTATTTCTATGTCACTCGGTATGGTCTTCAAATTAAAATTTCACTAAATCAATACCGACAATAGACATGTAAATTTTTATGGAAATATAATTATGCAATCGGTATGGTGTTCAAAATAAAAAATCAACTAATCAATAATGAAAGTCTCAGTCGGTATGGTCTTCATCTAAAAAGCAATGCCGACTGACACTATCAAACTACAATTGAAGATCCAATTTTTTTAATTCTAACCTATTTTGACAAGTTCAAATTAACAAAAGCACTAAATAAAAGATTGGGAACCACTTAATTTCTCATCGAAGTCATTTGTTGAGTTAGAGTTAGATTATCGTCCTCTTCTTCTTCCAATTATGTTGCAATGGAGACTAATTTCTTTTGTAGATTTTGTACCATTTTTCTTTGAGACACAACAACGATTCCAGGATTAAGTTTAGGTCTAAAGCATTGTTTTGATCTAGTGACAAAGGTAGGTGGTCCCTAGTAGTTTCATCATGCGACAAAGAATAGCCTCTCAATGAAATATTGTAATGACCAATTATTGGATTCTTCCGGCTGTAGGTGTTTGGTATGCTCATAGGCAAATTGAGTCGGTCACCGGATGCAGTTGCCCGAGCAACCTGCTCTTCCTCTCCAGGGTTGTTGCTGAAATCCACAAATTCACTATCGTGGAGAGTATCACGGCTCAAGTCAGTACGTAAGAGTCATGAAGTCGTGTAAGTTTTGTAATATACAACAAATTCAGGAAGAGGGAGGAAGTAAAGAAACAAACTGTAAAATATGAAGAGATCAAGTGATGAGCGTTCTCCCCTTTGTAACTTTGGTGACCCAGCGCATCGAGGCCCAATATCCTCCCTCATAATTGTAAATTGATTTGTATAGTTGCATGTGATGTAATTTATATAGTCATGTTAACACAAATTATGTGATATCTTTGGAGTAAAGTGCTATCGAACTTGAAACAATAATGTAAGGCAGAGCTATTCCAGTTTGTTCAATAAATTGTACTATCCGGTTTTTTTTGCAAAAAAGGATCGGATGATGCTCATTTGTAAAATTTGTTTATTTGCTGAACCATAGTTGCTCATTTAAAGCAGATCATTTTTATTTTATTTTATTTTTTTCTAAGCAGATCAAATCTTTGGTAGTCTGCTTGTGCAGTTGACTGACTTCAGTGGTGGCAATTCTTGTTCTAAGTGAAGGTAAAAACAATCACGTTACTCCAAAGCTTACGTTTTCAGTGTCGGATACAATCATACAGCCAGTTGTAGACCTCCTTTAATATAAACTCCGTGGGGTGGTGTACAAATCTAATGGCGCCTTAACATTATGTCGGGACAAGAAGATGTCCTTTTCTTTCTTCCCTGGAACGCACCTTACATTAAAAAATAAAAAATAAAAACCGACAAAATAATGTTACAAGAAGGCCCCACAGTTTGCATAACTCAAATAAATCTTCAAATGCCCTGTTAAGGAGGGCTTTAGTGGTGGTACAACCTTCTTTACAGAACCAAGGCTCGGTCTACTTTCCCTTTCATAGTCAAACAGAGTAGAAGGTTTTTTTGTTATTTGATTGTTGAAAATAGACTGTTGAATAGATTTTCAGACATCACAGTTTCTTTTGTTGAACGAATTATGCCATCACAGTGGAACTTTTAGGTTCATTTCTTATCTAGGAACCACTAGAAGATGAGCATATACACCATTCTTCCTTGAGAATTTGCTTCTCACTTCTACTTCTCCTTTACGAATCTAAAGCTCAAACCTTGTTCCAGCCCGCTCTTTTACTTGAAATGGGTTTACAAGAGCATCATCAACTCCACTTTGTTTTATTTCCTCTAATGGCACAAGGTCATCTGATCCCAACTATAGACATGGCTAGACTCTTTGCTGAGCGTGGTATTACCGTCACCATAATCACTACTCCTTTGAACACCTTCAGGTTCAAAACAATCATAGATCGTTCTGTTGATTGCGGCCTTCCAATTAGACTTCTTCAACTGAGGTTCCCATCTGTAGAAGCAGGATTACCGGAAGGGTGTGAGAATGTGGACTCTCTTCCTTCAAGTGAAATGATGAGTAATTTCTTTAATGCGACGGCTATGTTACAGGAACCACTAGAAGAATTGCTTGGAGAGCTGAAACCTGTTCCAAGTTGCATAATTTCGGCCATGGCTTTCCCATGGACTGAAGAGATTGCTCGTAAACTGCACATACCGAGACTTGTTTTCCATGGTACGTGTTGTTTTTCTCTCTTGTGTTGCCATAACATACTAGAATACAAGGTTGCTGATAGCATCACAAGCGAGTCCGAGTCGTTTGTAATACCGGGCTTGCCTGATCGGATTGAGATTAAAAAATCAATGCTCCCGGGAAACCTTCCTCAAAGCTCAGGTGACCTAAAGAATATCCGTGATCAAGTTAACGCGGCTGAGCTGACTGCGTATGGTGTAGTGGTAAATAGTTTTAACGAGTTGGAGCCTAAGTATGCGGAAGAGTACCTGAACGCCAAGTTCGGAAAAGTTTGGTGTATTGGTCCAGTATCTCTGTGTAACAAAGAGACATTAGACAAGGCCGAGAGAGGTAATAAAGCTTCAGTTGATGAAAGCCAATGTCTGAAATGGCTGGACTCTAAAGATCCTGGATCGGTTGTTTATGTTTGTCTGGGAAGTCTATGTCGATTAACAACTTCAGAAATGATCGAGATTGGATTGGGTCTAGAAGCATCGAAGCATCCCTTTATATGGGTGATCAGAGGTGGAGAGAGATATCCAGATTTGGAAAAATGGTTACTTGAAGAGAAATTTGAGGAAAGAAACAGAGATAGAGGTCTGGTAATCAAGGGCTGGGCACCACAAGTACTAATTTTGTCGCACAAAGCAGTAGGAGGATTCTTAACGCATTGTGGTTGGAATTCAGTACTTGAGGGAGTTTGTGCAGGTGTTCCGATGATAACCTGGCCTATGGGTGCAGAACAATTTTTTAATGAGAAATTGGTTGTTCAAGTTTTGGGAATTGGAGTGAAGGTGAGAGGAGATGATATTCATGCTAGTGCAGCTACAAAATCAATGGAAGAAAATAAGAAGGAAGAGGTGGAGAAGGCTGTGAACAAAGTAATGGATGGAGGTGAAGAAGGAGAAGAGAGAAGAAGAAAAGTAAGAGAACTTGGGGAAAGAGCAAAGAAGGCCATGGAAGATGGGGGATCATCACATTTCAATATGACACTATTCATACAAGATATACAGCAACAAGGACCAAAACAAAGATGATTTCTTCTTCTTGTTTTTTAAGTAAAACAAATTAATGTTTTCTTTACCCATTTAAACCAAACAGTGTTATGTCTTGATCATTTATATTACAGTATCGATGCCAATTGATAAGAAAAACACACTAAATTCATTGAAAAGAAAATTCAAACTGATTTAATAATCTGTTTTTTCTGTAAGCATTTTCTTTTGCTTCGAAATTTTTTTTCTCTCTCATTATCGTTTGTACACGTAATTTAGTGGTTGATTATGCAGACCATAATTTATTATTTTTTCTTTGAGAAAAAAGATGCAGTAGTTTTTAAAAGCATGTGGGTGACTTATGTGTGTGTGACTGAGTGTATATCTACGACTGAGTGTATTGGGAGTGTAAGTATAGAATTAGAGTGAAATCAGTTTTGTGTATATACTCAACTGATGTCCTGTAGTAAGATATTTTCTTCTATTCAATTAAATTTGATTCAAATCGTTTTCAGTAGCTATGTAGCATTTTTAAAATGTTATCATGGTATCAGAGCATTAATCTTAGAAATTTTAATTTCTGAGGGTTTCGATCCTTCTTCCACTATTTTTGATTCATCTTCTCAACTTCTATTTTCTTCACTAACCATCATCTGTTTTGAAATCAGTTGGTATCTTTTGAAGTTTAATGGAGTTCTTGAAGTGACGATTTGTTCTGTGAAGTTCGATTTGATCTTGATGCCTTACTGCAACGTCTTCAAACAGGATTAAGCATGTATTTTGGATCTCAACAACTGAAATTTGAATATCTGCTGGTAATCTCCATCTTAATCTTTAGATTACTTTAGATTTGATCTCATGTGTTCGATTTCTATGTCACTACTTCAACAAGATCCAGTTTCATCTTCAACCAAAGATTTTCATCATAATTAGGTTGTTTTTACATCTAATTTCTTAATCAAAATATGATGTTCTTGTTTCATGATGCCGAAAGGGTCTGAGCATGTTCTAGTCTGCTACACCAAGGTCTAGTTAGGGCGAAAACTTAAAGTTTTTCCACTCGATTGGATTCAGCAGAAGGTTGATAGTTTGTAGGTGACAATGATGCTACACATAGTGCTTAACGGCTCATTTTTCATACTTCCAATCTCAATTCTTATTTCAAGGCAGTCCTCACTGCGGTGTTGAAGTATCTTGCGTTTCTAATGATGTTTTTGTGTTTGGACTTCGAATTGGAGTTGATGTGTGTACTGGCATACAAGTTGGAGTTCTCTTTGATGAGTCTGCATTCAATTGAGAATATGGGATATTATTCTTTATCTTTTACTTTCTTATTTTTTTTATGAATGAATAATACAAGGCCTAGCTGAGATCATGATGTGATTACATCACTGGAATAAGTATGATTCTGTGTGGAGCATGCAATCCTTTATTCTTTACCTTCTACTGTTAAGTTTCTATATTAGTTGGCAATAAGTGATTCAGTTTTGTGAATCTGTTTCTAGCTTAGATTGACTTTCAGTGTGGTGCTTAGTTACAGTCCATGTATTCAATGATTTATAGTTCACTTGTGGATGTGGATTTTACTGGTAAGCGAATGTGGTTGCAGTTTGGGATGAGTTTTTCTTTTAGATACAAGTTAGCAACATTATTGGTGATTCTTGTGTTGGGTGAGTCTGAGACCACAGGAGCAAAGGTGATGCTGGTTAAATTTGGTCACCAGTTATAGTACAAGAATGTGAATGTTTGCTTCTTATATAGCACAACATCGGCTGCTTCTCATGCTACAACAGATGCAACTGCTTATCTTTTTGAATCCCCACACCATCAACTCCTTGTGATATTTCATGAGTAACATCTACTATATCTTCAATTTATACAGTTTCAGGAGTTGATCTTTCTCTTGCACCAGGGTGATAGTTGAGCTGTGATTCAGGAGTTGATCTTTCTCTTGCACCAGGGAGGTAGTTGAGCTGTGATTCATAGGTTCTGTTGCATAAGATTGTGGTTTTCTTGCTTTGCTTTGCTTATTGGTGGATGCTCATTGTCGTCTACGATAACCACTACCACTATGCTCTTCCACAGTAACTACCACCTCATCATTGTCCTTGTCCTGACATACTTCTGCACCACCTGGTTCTCTTATACATCAATTTTATATACTACATTCAGCATTCCCTATCTTCATGGGATAGTTCATGCTGACACCGCAAGTTCCAGCTGTTGCTGCTACCACAATTTGTTCCTCTTGTTTACTGCTGCAACATCTGTTTTTATCTTGTTGTGTGCTTCTGTATCTTTTGTTAATAAGTGTGTTTGCAAGTACTATGTGAGCATGTGTTGAATAAGCCAACAGATTAGCCATTGCAGCTGCAACTATTATTTCTGAATTGCTTCTTATGGTCATTTGTTCTCTTCTTGGAGTGCAACTGGGGTACTTACTTTGCTGATGCTAGTACACAACTACACCAAGGTTCCGGACTCCCATATTGCAAGATCTTCAGTTCTCCTATGTTGATAATGGTATTGTGTTTGTGATTTAATTGATTGTCTACTACTTCTGGCTACTTCAACTACTATTGTTGCTGCCTACATCCACTGCAACTACTACACCAATCTGTCCTGACTCAATGCATCAACAACTTTAAGTGTCCTGGTACTCTCTTTCTCTTTCTGGTTATGGCGTTACTACACCTTATGTACCTTCTATTGCTATTTCTTCCTTTTGCATCAAGTGTTGTTAGTGTGAATGTCTGCTGCAACCTCAGACTCTTTTGCAATTCAGCTGCACCTACTACTTCTGAATTGTTGTTACTTTTACCTGCACCATCTGTTGTTTCCACACAAACTGCTAGTATGCTTACTTCCTCCTCCTCTTTGTAATGGACTTTGATCTAATGTTTTGTGTGTGACTGATTGCATGTGAAATCTCAAGTAGTCTCTTCAAACCTCCTTGAGCTTGAGGGAGGGTAAAAGCATGTGTGTGTGTGACTCATATGTGTGTGTGACCGAGTGTATGTGTGTGACTGAGTGTATGTGTGTGAGGTGTACTGAGAGTATAAGTATAGAATGAAGGTGAAATCAGTTTTATATATATATTCAACTGATGTCCTGTAATCAAATATCTTCTTCTATTCAATCAAATTTGATTCAAATCCATCTTCAGTATGGTACTCTGGATGATTCAAATATGAAATATTAATAATGTTTTGTCTTGTTTTACACACTTACTAAAGCTTATGAGTCAGCCCAGCGTGTTGACCATCATCAATCTGATTGGACAGCCAGTTATGAGTTTGGTACTTCTCTATAACGGAAAAACAATATTATGTTCGCGTAGAGCAGGTTCACTAACGCGTAAGTAAGTATACCACCAATAATGTAAAAACGTTACCCAAATTTAATTTTTTAGTAAATTAACATTTAAATAGTTAAAAAAATTAATTAACTAATGTAAAATAAATTAGTTTTTTACCTCCAAGGTTTCTCAAAAACAGTTCAAACTTGGTTTGGATCCCGAGAATTCACTGAGGCCTATGTAAAATCACGATAACAGTGTAGACCCCCAGTCATACGTTGGAGCTAACTCTAAATTTTCAAGCGCTTCGAGAAAACCAAGACTTGTCACTGAGCTAGCATTTGGAAAAAAGACATTGTCCTAAAACGTATAATACAAACACTCTTTTTAGCTCGTCATAGTGGGCGAGTCCTTATATTCTCTTACACTCTCCGAGCATAGTGTTGTAAGAAACTCTTCAACTCATTCACTCTTATTCCACTGGATTTCACAACTTTGTGCATATCATTTCCTTCTACCTTAGCACAGTACACTTGAAGGAGTTCTTTCCATTTCGATTGTCATAGCCACTTCCTTGGTCAAATGGAACCAAATATCCCTCACATAGTATTCCCGTTAACATATACATATCTAATGGTGTAATTCCAATAAAACAACATTTTAAAATTAAATTTCGGTTAATTTATAGTTTTTTTGCATAACGTAAATTCCCGTGAATCCTAAAGTTTCCATAATCTAAAGTTTGCATCTAAAACCAAAAATAAAAATCCATAAAATGAATTAGAGAAAAAACAAACTTACCGCATTCGAAATCCTTAAAATAGAACGTATTTGTAGTCTTCCACCAACGTTCTAATGTTACTTGAACAACTTGAAACCTATGGTTCTATGGTTTAAATATTAGAAACAACACCAAAGATATCTCCAGACTCTCTCTTTAACTGCATTATGGAGCCACCCAAATACAATACCCAACTCAGTCTACTCATCTCTTAGGTTAGTAAATTGACTTCTCTCTTGATGGCCCGATATATGGTTCTCAAGTACACCAACACCCAATGTCTAACATTTTGGAACTCCACCTCTCTATCTTGATTCTAGTCCACTTCACTCATTAGGGTGTTTGATGTTTTCCCTTTTTTGTTTCTTATATTCCTTAACAAACTCATTGTGGCAAAAGATTTTTTAGAGTAAAAACTTAAGAAATTTTTTCTTGAGAAAATTTTATGAAGAAATTATAAAGGAGAATATGTTCTTTATAGGCAGAGGAGAGTTGGTCGGTGGTGACCTAGTTTCTATCGAACGATAGAGTCTTGGTCGCTGGCGATCTCAGAATCTGACCAAGGTAAGTCAATTAATTATTAAAAACAAAACTTGGGATGTAAACCTTCTAAAAGAATGTTTTGATCAAAATACCATAAACATGATAAATATTAATATCTCCAACACAAATGAGTATGACAAATCCCATTGGGCCCTCAACAACAAAGATAAATTTACAGTAAATTCACTTTATAATAAGATTAATTCAAACGGAAATGATGGCAAAGATTGGAACGAAATTTGAAAGATGAATATCCCACCTTCTATGCATACTTTCGTTTGGAAAGCAACTAACTCGAACAACATAAGAGTGTCGGCAGTTATCCCAAATATAAACACTAAATACACAATCTGTAACTTGGGAGAAGAATCTTTAACTTATCTATTTATGCAATATTGTAATTTCTAAAAACAGGTTTGGATGCATTTGAATTTTAGTATGGATTATGTGATAGAAAATAATAATAATTTTCATGAATGGATAAATTCATGGTTCACTAACATTGACAATGGAGGCTATTATTTGGATTGGTCGGAGTTTTGTAGCATTATCACCTGGCATATTTGGAAGGCTAGGTGCAACTGGTTTTCAAAAAAAGAAAAACAAAACAGTGTTGTTACGACTAATAATATTATTAGATATATTAATAGGAACATCAATGAGCCTAATTATACTATTATACAAACATTTTTCTATAACCCTATGTATGATGAATGTTTGGAGATAGTCATAAATGTTAACAACATATCTGATTTGTCCTCGATTTATAAGATCAATATTTTTCTAACTATGTTGAATCATATAACTGCTTCTGGAATTGAGATAACACTGACTGATTTTGCAGGTTTTATAATAAAAGCAAGATGAACAACAAAAAATTGCAGTACTAGGGAAGAATTGGAAGAAAAAGGGGAAGAAGAAACTTTCCAAAGTGAACATGATAGTATTTTCCAAAGTGATTCAGTCACTACTTTGATGATGCTCAAAGAAATAGATGTTAAAGCTAGAGAAACTAGATAGAGTATTAATAATGATTTTGAGAACAACAATCATAATGCAATCAACTTTAAGATTTCAACTCTTGTGTTAATCAGTAGATGGGATATTATTTGGGAAGCCAATACGATAGCTTTATGTAATCTCTATAACATCAAAAACATTTGGAAAGGAGAAGACTTAGTAAACCTTCTGAATTTTTACAATTCGAATTTTTTAATGAAAATATTTGTTGCTCAATACCACAGAGTACTATCATAAGAGATACAATTTTGTCCAATTTTGTAACAAAGCAACTAGAGGTAGACCAAAACTACTAGTCGATCCGCAGGTGCTGATGTGACGCCTCTCATCACCCTAGGATTTAAGGGGGGTGCAGCGGGTGCTTTATTCTGTGAACATGTGGGTCCCAACTAAGTTTTTTTCTAAAAACAATACCTTGGTCTACATTTGGACTAGCATTTTTTGTCTACCTTTAGTGTTTTCAATTTTGTAACGTTTAAGAGCTTTTTTATTTTAGATAAACCAAAATTTAAATTAAGCAGGATAGTTTTGCTCCATTAAGGGAGCTACATTTGCATCCATAATAATAATGTATTTTAGTGCAAGATTTAAAATATAATAGGAATACTAGAAGAAATAAAACTACTTGGTCCTGAAGTTCGAGCTTTTTTTGCCATCTTGTCTGCCACCCCGTTTCCATCACGCCCGATAAAAATGCTTCATAAGCCTTTTATTGAACGTGATATTTCTTGTGCTTCATCAAGGATAGATTGTCTCCTCCTTTCGACTTCGACCTTCTTGTCTGCTAAATAATCTGCTATACTAATGTTGTCTCCCTCCAGATCCAGAATGCTAATGTTGTTGTCCCTGCCCACTTTAGTGCTAAGAGTGTTGCATGGCTCTTAGCTTCCTCAGGAGTGTAAACTAAAAGCTGGTGGCACTGTCCTCCTCGAACTGAACCTATATAATCACGGCAAATTAGGATGATTCCTGTATAAGAGATAGAATCAATGAAAGAGGCATCGTAATCGATCTTGGTTGTTCCTGGTCTTGGATTTTCCCAGTTTATCTTCTTTTTATGGACATGTGTAACTATTCCTAGGGTTTTCATTGTTTTTCCCATCTTTTCATAAGTATCTATATAGGAGGCTAGATCTTGTTTGATAAGCATTATGGTCGTTGTTGGTTGTTGTTCTTCACCTTTGAAAACTTGGTTGCACGGAGCCTTCCATACATGCCATGAGATTATAGCACATACATCCGCCCACTGATGATAAGTATCCTCCCAACCTGTCGGATTGGTGAACCAAGAAAAAAACCAATTGCCGATGGTAGAACTATCTAGATCTCTGATACCAGTTTCAAGACCAAACCAAACAGCTCTCACAAAGGGACAATCTCTAAACAGGTGCAGAAGAGTTTCATCCTGATGGTTGCATAAAGGACAACTCGAGGAGTCTAACCGTATCCTTTTGCTTAAAATAGGTCTAACGGGAGGCCATTGGTAACACATTTTCATATAAAATTTTTGATCCTTGGGATTACATTTAGCTTCCAAATTTTGATGAAAAACGGATTTTGGGATAAGGGATGACCGGGTGGTTGAAAGTTATAAAAAGTTTTGGTAGTGAAAATTCCATTTTTGGTGAGAGACCATATAATTGTGTCTTGGCCTTCGAAATTGATTTTGATTCAGTAATTAAATTGACAACATTACTTAGGAATATATCAACTAGAAGATTCAGATCCCAGGTTTTATGCTCAAAGTCAATTAATTGTCCTACCAGAGAGAATTGGAGTAGAACAACCTCCATATGAGGTAAAAGAGTTGATTCGAGAATTGGGACCCAATGATCTTCCCAAATAAGAGTATCGAAACCATCACCTATGATCCAGAATACCATACTTTTCAAATTGGTAAGACCTTTTCGAATTCCTCTCCAAATGATGGACCCTTGTTTATTTTTCCCTAATTTGAGTGGATGATGATGCTTGAATATTTGAAATAGACTATGCGGTACCATAATGCTTGTGGTTCAGTGATAAAACTCCAGGCTAACTTGTCCAAAAGAGCTTCATTCATCCTTCTAGTTTATTTAACCTTAAACCCCCTTTTGATTTTAGAGTGCAGATTGACGTCCAGGCTCTAAGGTAGAGTCTTTTATTTCCTTTTTCCTTACTCCACCAAAAATCTCTTGTGATGAGGGTAAATTGGTTGATGACCGATATTGGTAACAAAAAATAATACATAAGATAAATAGGGATGGTATTGAGAGTAGACGAGACTAAAGTGGTTCTGCCAGCAGGAGAGAGAGATTTATTTTTCCACCCTTTGAGACACACTTTTAATTTAGCAAGCAGATTAGAAAAACTCGACGCTTTTTTCCTCCTAAAATATAGCGGTGCCCCTAAATATTGGTCTTTCATATTAATCTTTTTAACTCTTAGAGAGCGAATAAAAACTCTACTGAGTCTTGGAGTGAGTTTTGGGCTGTAAAAAGCTCCAGATTTTTCAAAATTTATAGTTTGGCCCGAGGCTCGGCTAAAATCATTTAGGATTTTAGAACATGTCGATATTGTTTTAAGTTAGCCTTTGTGAAAATGAGGATGTCGTCTGCGAACAATAAATGAGAAATGGAAGGACTTTTCTTTGCTACACTAAACAACGAAATCTTCTTTGAAGCTTACGCATAGAGGAACATCCGAGATAGCGCATCCATGCAGATGATGAGGGGATATAGGATTCCCTCGACGAATCCCTCTAGAGGGTTTAAATGGATCACCAGGGGATCCATTAAGATGATACGAGATTGAAATGGTGGAAAGGCATTGATAAATTAGATCACACTAGGGATCCGAGAAACCCATCTTCAGCATAATTTTGATTACAAACTCCCATTCAATATTGTCAAAATCCTTACTCATATCAATCTTAATGTCGTGGTAACCAGTTTTTCCTTTCTTTTTTTTCATGGAATGCAGAACTTCATTGGCAATAACAATGTTATCAACGATTTTTCAACCAGGCAAAAAAGCCGCTTGATAAGGGGAGATGGAGTTATTAAGATAAGGTTTTATTCTATTGGCAAGAATTTTGGAAATTAGTTTATAACTTGTGTTACACACACCGATTGGCCGAAAATCCCCTGGATGAATTGGGTGATCTTTTTAGGAATTAGGGAGAGGAAAGTTTGGTTTATTTATTTTAGGAGGAATTTGATTCAAAATTTTTTTGGACAAGAAGGCAGAGCTTTTGAAGGATACATTTGTTTAAGCGTTTCCCATATTTCTTCATTAGAGGGGATATTCACCAGGTTGGCATTAATTTCCTCAGACACCCAAGATGGAATAATCTCCAGAATAGCAGTTTGGTTGCTTTGGTGTTTCTGATCATTGATACGAGAAGATTGAGCAATGGTGCTAAAATAATTTTTAAGGGTTGAGGCTAAAGCATCTGGGTTTGAGTGAATTATTCTTTGAGAATCTTGAATTCACTGAATCTTGTTGACTCTGAATCTATTGGCGGCCGATCTATGAAAAATCTGGTTTTTCTATCTCCAAGATTGATAAAGTTATCTCTCGATTTTTCTTTCATGAATTCCTCCTCGATGTTATACCATTTGGTCAATTCCCAATTCCGGATATCCTTATTTGATTTATCTTTTAAAATGTAAAGGAATTTTAATTGATTTTTAATATTTTTTATCGGAGTTCCAATGTGCCCGAAAATCTCCTTATTCCACCCTTGAAGCTCCTTTTTCAGAGATTTAAGTTTGGAGTAGATCCTAAACCTCGAAGAGCCTAAAGTAAAGTTTCCCCTGACGACTTTACTAACTACTAGAAGATGGATTCGTAAAGAAAGAGTTAGAAAATTTAAAAGGTTTTGCCCCCGAGAAGAAAGATTTGGTCAAATTAAGGAGAAGAGGGCTCTGATCAGATCCTACGGAGGGAAGGGGGGACAGGGTGGAATCTAGGAAAGAAATATTCCATTCGTTATTGATAAGGGCCCGATTAAGATGTTGCTAGATTAGGCCATCAGTGTATCTGTGGTTTAACCAATTTACCATATTTTTGCCAACAAAGCCCATATCAAAGAGCCCACAAGAATCTATTATAGCGGCTATGTGATAGACACATTTTTGTGTCTAAATTGTGCTTAATTCTCTGTATTACTAGTGCTCGATTGTGTACTTATTGTGTGATTTTATGTGTTTGTAGGTATTTTTGGACAATAAATATTTGTGAAAAAATCGGCTCAAAAAGTGATAAAAGCACCCCGAGAACAATTATTAAAGGCACCCGGAAAAATTGATAAAGGCACCCAAGAAGTCTGATAAAGACACGCCACTGTTGGATAGAGGCTCCCGTTCCCCTTTGTTTTAAAATATAATTGGTGGGGAAATTTTTCTTTACGTGAAAAGAGTACTTGAGTTAGTTAAAAGCCGAGTTTTATGGAGTTTAAAGTCTATTTCGATATCTAAAAGGGAAGAAAGAATAAAAACAGGTCAAAACACGTCAACTAGAGTGTTCTAAGATGGGGAAAATGGGTGAAAATTCTATTTATAGACGTAATTGATTTTTCTTATGATTCGGATATTAACACGAGTTTTAATTGATTTGGATAGATTTTTGGGTCCTTATCAACTTAGGAGGAGTTATTAGGGTTGACAAAACATATATAAAGAAAGAGAGGCCGGAAAATTTCAGGGAGGAAAAAAACTCACCTGCTACTGCGAAGAAGAAGACCAGAAAGCTACAGAAGAAAACAGTCGCAAATCAAGGCTCCAAAGAACAGTCGTTCTTTTCTATACTTTTAACAACATGAAATTGTTTCAGAACTGTGCCTGTAACACTTATATCCATCTCAATTTCCCTGTGTCAATTAGTTTTGATTTTTTTTCTTTTTCTCAAGCACTTTTGAGCCATGTTTCTATCTTTTGAGAGGGTTTTGAGCATGATGAGCTAAACCCCATCACTGGGACAATGGAGGAAGCCATATTTCATAAATGGATGGTAACTAATCTTGATTCTTTACGACTTTTTCATTGATTTTTAATTGAGTTATGATTTTTCTTAATTAGTTGTGATTTTGTTTGATGGTGTATGCTGGGACTTAAGAGCTTTTGATGTGCCATGCTTATGATTTACAGTTAATTTTTTATAAATCTAATTTTGGAAAAGAAACAGAGTCAATAAAAGAGTTATAATTGTTATAGAATCATTGTAGAAATCAATCATAAGTAATTTTGGTGGAATCCTGAGTTCCAGTTCTTCCCAACATTGTTAAAGTCTTTTATTTATTTTCTAGTTTAATTCAGAATTAGGTCTAAAACAAATCTTCACAAGTCTCAGCGAACGAACACATTTTTACCATTTTTCTAAAACGAACACTATGGTGTTGACCTCAAAGTTCTGAGAATTATTTCCTCCAAATTTTTCATTAGGGTGCATAAAAAAAATTAAGTCGCCTATAAGCATCCATGGGAAGTGCGCTACTCTAATACCAATATCCACTACCACTTTCCAAGGGTCACATTTAGTCTCTCTATAGGGGTTGCCATATAATAAAGTCATAAGGCATTCAATTTTAGTGATCCATCACTAAAGCGTTTATCATATTAAAATTCATTTGAATAACTTTTACAATGACATTTGAGGTTCATCCTAAAGCCAGACCTCCTGATCGCCCTATCGGTGGGAAGGTGTCCAGTGGACAAATTTACATTTTTTAAGAAGAGGAATAACTTTTGAATCATCAATTTTGGTCTCCGAAAGGAAAATTCAATCAACAGAGTGGAAAGAAGTGATGTCTAAAAGGGATTTTCTAGTCACCAAAGGTCAACAACCTTGGCAATTCCAAGCAATAATATTCATGGTCCAGCTATTTGCCTTTTGCAACCAACTAGATAAACAGTTTAAATCCACACACCCTAAAGCACCAAGAGAACAATAACTTGGATCAACCCTAAAATAAGCTATCGATTGTGAGTCCCAACACATATCTATGGACCATAGGTTTACAATGTTAGACCAAAACATATATTCGCCTATTCTTATATTAACTTTTCTTGAGTCTTCTTCAAAACCACAAACCTTAACTTTCTAAGATATGTATAGATTATACTACCCCATAAAAGATCTCTGATGAGACTTCCACTCACAATCCATTTATTTCTATCTATTTTATTTTGGTAATTACAATTGCTACAAACATGCTTTGGATAGTAAAAAGATTTAGTAAACAGATTCAACCATTTAAAATGAAGCAGATGAGAAGAGTTTAGGGGAAATAATACCATATAGAGCCAGATGAGGAATTGTCTTGTAAGGGGAGACCAAGGGAGTCTGATGTGTTTTAGAAATAGTGGTAAAAGATTCGATACTCAGACTTGTGAAGATTTGATTTTTAAACCTAATTTTAATACTAAAAATCAAAAAGATTAAATTAAAATTGATTTAAGATTATGGAAAGGATTGAGACTAAGGATTCCACCATTAGCCATTTTTTCAAGTGATTTAGTATTAATAATTATCTTGCAACTCATACATTCAATTGATTCTAAATATTGCCAAAGTTAGATTTTCAAAATAATAGTTGTAAATCAAAAGTATGAGACATCAATAGCCCTAAACTAAGCATGACCCATCAAAAGAAAACACAACTAACTGATAAAAATCATTATTTTAAATTTAATTCAAAGCAAATAATCATCAAAGACTTGCAAAAATTAATTAAATAAAAATATATTACTTTATTATTGGAAAAATGGCTTTCTCCGTCGCCTTAGAAATGGGGTCTAACTCCTCATGTTGTAACATTCTCAAAATGTGTGTTAATGTCTCAAAAATTGTTTACAAAGATGAAAAGAGTGAAAATTATGTAAAACAGAAAGTTTACAACAGTGTAATGGCGTTACAGACAACTGTTTCAATGTTATAGAAGAGAAAGTGTTTACGCTGAAGATAAATGTTATTGTGTGAAGATATCCGTTGTAGATGGGTTGAAGAAACCGTCGCAACTGAAGATAAATGTTGCAAAGACGAAGATATTTGTTGTTGTTCAGTTGAAGAACACGTCGCCTATTCCCTATTCTTCACTACAGCAGCAGCAGTATTTTTTTCTTTCTGTTTTTTTTTTTCGTCCACTCGCAGATGCCTTTTTCTTCCTTCTCTTCGCTTATATAGGTGTAGTAAAACCTAATAATCATTCCTAAGTTGATAAGGACGCCAAAAACTATCCAAAACCAGCTCCAACTCGTCTTTATCCAAAATCAGGGAATAGTTTGTTTATCCGGTAAGTTCGAGTTTTCCAGCCAATTTTCACGGCTTGAAACATTCTCATATGACGTGTTTTACCCTCTTTTGGTTACTTCTTCAATTGGAGATAGCAAAAACAAGTTTTAATCCCACGAAACTCGCTCCCATACTAACTCGGACTTTTTCATGCGTGAAGAAATTCTTTCCGCCCTTTCCGTATTTAAACCAAAAGAGTAAGGGTGCCCCTTATCCAAATGTTGGGCGCTTTTAACAATCTAGGGTGCCTATAACAACTTTTCGGGTCCATTATTCCATGAATATTTATTTTTCAAAAATACCTACAAAGAAATAAAAACCCATGATAAGTACAAAATTGAGTACCAACAAAATATAAAACTGAGAACAATTTAGACACAAAAGTGTGTCTATCAAATACCCCTAAAAACTTATTATTTGCTAGTCCTAGAGCAAATCTAATCTAGAAATAAAATAAAATCCTAACTCAATTTCGCAGGAACCGCGACTACATTTAGCATATGTAATTAGTCTTTAAACCCCTATGTGTCCCTAGTGGACGAGTTATAGTCTCATGAGGGTTTACAAGAGATATACCCACAAAATATTTTACTCCAAACCCTAGCTACTTGTTAACGATTGAGGGTAGACATTGTACATGTTATTTAGTTGGCTACTAAATTCTCCGGCTATGAGAATCATTACCCTATATGTTCCAATTGTTGTACACGATTTTTCACTCAAGTGTACTAAAATTCATATATAAGAAAACAAAGCACTACTCAGAAAGTCGTACAATGGACCATGATACTCAGAATCTATCAAAGTTCAATCACATGAATAGAGTTAGAAGATGGATATGAAGATGATGAAGTTTGCACATGTTAACTAAGGTGAATGGTGTTTTCCATATCTGTCTACGGTCCCACTGGTCTTTATACTACTATCGACTCAACTGGTATATACAAGGACCCCAGTGGTCGATTTATTAAAATTAAAGCAATTATTTAATTTGTTTTCCATAAAATAAATAAATAATAATGGTCTAAATAAAATACAATAATGAGGCTTGATCTCAAACACTCTACTTCATCCTGTCGGCGATAATAATTCGATATTGGTGCCCCACCAAATCACTTAGAGAAACACAAAAAATTACAAAAATAAAAATAGAAGGTGATATGGTCGAGATAGACTCCGAGATATGATGACGACTATCATGTTATTTCTTACACCTGAACTTTGTCCTTTTATGAACAAATCATTTAATTCGGCACACCATTTTCTATAGAAAAAGAGTTAAGTTTCCATTTACTTAGAATGGTTAGTGTCATCCTGAATTGTTCACAAGTTTCTAAATTTTGGAGTTTTATTATTGCACTAAAAAGTTTTTCCCTTACCCCTAAACTTAAATCAAACAGTTTTCTCAATATTTTAAAATAAAAAGCAGTACCAATAGATAAGTAAAAAAAGGAATAAGTACAAACAAGTATCATACAGAAGAACTTTTAGAAGTTGAGAATTTGAGAGGTGAGTTGAATGAAAAGAGTTGAGGTTTGAAGGGTTTCCAGGACTGTTTTGGAGACTATTTTGTCTTGAAAAAGATGGGAAAATAAAAGGGTTGAGAGACCAGTCAGGTTCAATAACCCCATTAGAAGCAGAACTAGTTTCATAAACCCCAAAAGAATGGAGTAAGCAGCAGCAGCAACTGGTGAAGATGCAGGATGGGGTGGATCCATGTTGCTGATTTCCACAGTGGAATGTGCTTTGCCTTTTCTATGATGAGCATAATTTTTTCTTGTAGATGGATTATAGTGCTGAGCTGGATGCCACTTTCCCACATTCTTCAGAGGAGTGGTGATGAATTCAGTGACAATGGTTGGGACATAATCGACAATATGAGCAAAATTTGTATTGGAATGAACATGCATATGTTGTGGTAATGGAACTAGTTGCATTTCAACACCTTGTGAGTGCCTAATTGTTAACCAATCTCCTTCAATATTGTCGAGAGAGTCATGTTCTACAACATTGGATAAAGCATTAGCCTAGATGCCATTTCCTCCAACAGATGGGCTAATGTGAATGAAGTTTGTTGTATGCCTATTATACTGAAATGATGTTCTAGCCTTTTTGTGCCTTCTTGCAAGTTCATTCTGAGCCTTACGAGATCTGCTTCTCTGAATGGTTGAAGGGCCACTGAAAGTTCCAGTATTTAGTCCCAAATCTGACAAGAGTGCATCCTTCGAGCTAGGTGCATTCATTCGAAAAGCAGGAACTGGTGAAGAAATATGGACAGCTTGATGGTGCGGCCTTGAAGAACTAGGTTGACCAGGATTTGCTAGTGAGAAGCTACAAGGGGCAGGTCCATGATCTATAACTCTCAGATTGTACAACACTTTTCTTGGCCATTTCTCATAGAAGAATTCTACATTTACCGGACCATGACTATCTATTGGAAATTTTGGACCTCTTTGTAAACTCTTCTTGACATCCATTTTCACCAGAGCTATAATGGGTTTTTTTTGCTGATCATTTTTACCAGAGTACCAATATTATTAGCCATTATTTCCGGAATCCCATATTTTTGCAAGTGAACTGGAATACCATTAATAGTAATTTTGAATTTAGTAGATCCATGGGGATCAAATGAAGTAGAGTAATTCCATCTAGCTCTCTGACCATGACCAGATACCTATTGAAATTCCATGTTTTCCCCATTTGACTCTGTTTGCATCTTGTTTACTATTGAGTGTTATAATAAATATGTTATCTCTTGGAATATCTCCACCTCCCACAGAAAGAACTTCTGGATCATAGAGTAAGTGCCACTCCTCTCTTGCCTCAACTATCACTCTATCATAAGCAAAGGGAAATGGAGCACCGACTTTGATGACAATCATTTGAGCTAATTCCTGAAAACATTGATTTATGATAGAACCATCTATATGAATTGTTGGCTCAATTGATACTATCAGTGAGAGGTTTTTTTCCATAGTTGTTGTTACTTCTTTGATAGGAAATGGTTGTAACTTAGGTTGATGAAAAGCCATATGCAGGTATGGAAAAGGACTACTGAATGACAATAAGGAACACAATCTGTGGAATAAATAAAATCCCCCGGAGATAAACTGATGGACCAAGCCTTTCATCCAAATAGAGAACTTTTTAAACTTAACTTGAAGATACAACCACCACAACTAGTTTATTAACTGCAGTTCAATACAAATCTGTACAAAATCCTTATTGCCCAGAATAATCATGTACTTTCTGAAATAACCAGACACACCAAGACCTAGGTGGAAGATTGAACACAGATGAGGAGAATTGAAGCGTCGAAACCTACTCTGCCTTGCAAAGACCCCTATAAAAAGACTTTAATTAGTTTAAACAGATAGGGAGCAAACCTCTATGTATACCGGTGAGCATAATAAATCCTTCTTTGCAGCGCTGAAACCACCTCCCCAACTCCCCTTATAATTCAGCTTCCCCCTCTACCTCCAGGTAAAGGATTTAGTCCATTAAATAAAGCTTAGTATTGAGAAAACTAAAGGTTAAAAGAAAGAGGCTGAATACGTTGAAAAAGAAATAAAATTTGGGATAAAAGAAACTTGAGATAGCATGATGATTCAGAAAACAGATAATAAACTCTTAATTGATGAGAAAATTTTGGATTATGCTAAGAATTGGGTTTAAACTGAGATTTGGGTTAGACTGTAGCAATTAAGTGTCGGTGATACCAAAACACTCTGACAGAGCACAAACATGTTTCTGTTTTTTACTGACTTTTTTTTTAAGAGCTTTTTTAGCTCTTAAAGCGCACTAAAGTTTTCTGACACAATTAAGAAATCAGTAGATGTCTGATGATTTGATACTATCAGTTTATCACCTTTAAACAAAAAATAAACATATATATATATATATAAAAGTGGTTCAACACTTCAAACAACGACTACCACTACTTACATCCACATAGCAATCAGCAGTGTTACATGTCCATTTTCTAGCCTCTCGTGTCTACAATTCCTAACATCTAAGTTAATAAATTGGGCTAATTTAATAAAATCATCTGGGTTGAATTATTTACCGGCAAAATTCATAGTAATGTGTGTGCGGAAAGTGGACACCGTTTCTTTCTCCACATAAAAATCAAAAACAAAATCTTCAATAATCACACACTATTGAATTTGATCAGCAACAATGGTTACCACTATCTTCTCATGTTATCTCTTCCCGTCTTCATCAAATTTACTTGATTTAAAAATAAGAAGAAATTCATTGTTCGTAAAAAACATTTATTCTTCATCAACAAGTGAGGGTGAAACTCAAAAGCAAGATATAGTCATTGTGGGTGCTGGAATTGCTGGTTTAGCAACTGCCTTGTCTCTTCATAGGTTTAAATTCTTAATCCCTAATTTCTGATTTCTTAAGTTTGTTTTTTCTTAATTTTGTACCAAATGGGGTGTTTACTGTAGGCTTGGAGTAAAATCTTTGGTGTTAGAACAATCTGAATCATTAAGAACTGGTGGAACTTCATTAACACTTTTCAAGAATGGATGGAGAGTCTTGGATGATATTGGTGTTGGAACTCAACTTAGACAACAATTTCTTGAGATTCAAGGGTAAAATTATTCCTCCCTAATTACTAGTATCTTCTTCTTACACTATGAACCTTGTCCAGTTAGTAGCTTTCTAGATTCTTTGATGTCAGCTAACACCGTGTTTGTTTGGGTCTGACTCGCGATCTGAATCCGACTTTTTCAATTCATTTACCTGAACTTTTTGATGGTATCAGCTGTGCAGGATGGTAATAAAATCAGAAAATGGAAGGGAGCTTCGCTCCTTTAACTTCAAAGATGAAGCTAAAGAGTGAGTAAATTATTACAAAAATTTTAACTTTTGCATTTCACTCTATTCCCATGGTGCTTAGTTCATTAATGTGATATTTTTGGCTTGTCGGATTCTTGTGACGCAGTCAGGAGGTTCGCGCTGTGGAGAGGAGAATACTTTTGGAGACCCTTGCTAACCAGTTACCACCAAATTCGATACGATTTTCTTCTAAGCTGGCAAATATTGAAAGAACAGGAACTTCTGAAACATTGCTTCAACTAGTTGATGGAACCCAATTACAAGCAAAAGTAACTTGCTCAACCTATAAACTTGTAGAATAACTGTCTGAATCTTATGCCGTACTATAATCCTGTCACAGATTGTAATTGGTTGTGACGGTATACGGTCACCAGTGGCAAAATGGCTCGGATTTCCAGAGCCCCAGTATGTTGGCCACTGTGCTTTCCGCGGCCTAGGATTTTATCCTGGTGGACAGCCTTTTGAACCCAAGGTGAATTACGTCTATGGGAGGGGATTGCGTGCTGGTTACGTTCCGGTGTCTTCCATAAAAGTTTACTGGTTTGTTTGCTTCAACAGCCCATCTCCAGGTATATGATATAACTATTTGGCACTGATTTTTACCTATTCATTAGAATCTAAAGACAGCTTATAAATTTACACAAGGACACTTTTTATACTGAAGGCTAGGCAGTTAAGAATATGTTATAAAAATATAAATTCCAACGCTTGCATCTCAGTCTGTGATTCTACCTGATACCTCAACGCTAGAATTCCAAGTCCAATTTCACAGCATTGAACTGGGTTACAAACAAAAAAGAAGTATCTCAGTTTCAAATTCAGCATCCTTTCCTTTACCTATTGGTAACACACCGGCTTTGCCCAAGAAATACACTGGCATTGTCTGTTAGTTTCCTAAAACCTCAAGTATTAGCGAAATCAATTTAAGCTTTTATCTGTTTACAAGCTGCAACTTATATCAACAGGCCCGAAGATCACTGATCCATCTTTGTTGAAGAATGAAGCTCAAAAACTAGTAAGAAGTTGGCCTTCAGAGCTACTAGAAATCATAGACAGAACCCCGGACGACACCATCATCAAAACACCACTGGTAGATCGTTGGTTGTGGCCCAAAGTGAGCCCTTCAGTTTCCTCTGGGGGAGTAGTTCTGGTCGGAGATGCATGGCATCCAATGACTCCAAATCTTGGCCAAGGCGCTTGTTGCGCCCTAGAGGATGCTGTAGTCCTGTCAGGAAAGCTCGCAGCTGCACTAGATGCTGGTCCAGTAGCCATTGATGACGCACTGAAAGCATATGAAAAGGAAAGATGGGGACGTATCTTTCCTCTGGCGGTACGTGCAAACCTTGTCGGATCACTTTTACAGTGGGAGAATCCAATCGTTTGTGCTGTTAGGAATAATATCGTCATTCCTAAGTTGGTGAAACTAGGTCCTTTGTTAGCACATACGAATTATAAGTGTGAACCTCTGATGAAAACAGAGGCGAGTCAGATTTCAAGTTAACTGTTTTAAATCTGTAATGGATCTTTTGAACATTCAAATACCACACAATTCTGAATGCAAAAAATAGAGTTTTCTCTGCAAGAAAAAAAAGAAAAAGTGAAATGAATAAAGAATTTGTGTATGCATTCAGACTTGGACATGTAGAGCTTCAAACCGCCTGACATTCATCCGGATTTGCCCTTTCCGGCTTTACGTTTCGAAACCATTTTTGGTCGTGGATCAGGATCCTCTTGGTCTAATGATGATAGTAAACCGGTACCTTTGTCGTGAACGTCAATGTCACCGTCGATTGTCAATCCATCTATCTTGGAAACAATTGACCTATCTTTACTCACCATTTCCACTTCTGAAAAGTAACAGTCATCAAATTCATACATTGAGAGACCCTTGAATCAGACATTTAACCAGGCAATATGCCCAAAATCAAACAGTTTATTATTTCAATTCAATCTGGAAAACCAAAATTATTATTGATTCAATTATAAAATCCTATAATGTAAATTCAAATTCAATCACCCAAATCCAAAAAATAATTCATACAAATTTCAATTCCCCCATGAAAGTGATTCAATGAGAAAGTGTAAAAACTGAGATCTTATCCAGACTACCTGTACTGGAGAAACACCAAAGAATAACAGCACAAAGTACAAGAACTACAGGAATAATATGAACAGCATTCTCTGCAAATTTAATTCTCAATTTTTCTTTCTTCCCAGCATCAGAATTAGGATCATAAACAGGTAATTCACTAGTGTCTAATGAATTATTTGATGATGGTGATGCTGCGTGAATGAAAAATTCCTCTGATGTTCTAGACAAACTTGCTGATCTATGCATATTTTTTTCTTTTTTCTGATCAGATTAGAGAAGAAGAAATGGAAGAAACAGGGAAAGAGAATCTGCCTTTTGTTTATTCAGGGAGGGTAATAATGATAATTGTAGAGTTTTTGCTTGGTTTTCTGTGCTATTTGGATATTTTAATCACACGTGGTCCTTTTTATGACTTGATTTATTAGGGTTTGAGTTGAAAGCTTCAAACCAGCTAATTATAGAATTTTAGATTCGGCTCCATGCCCCCACCGCCTAGCTTCACTTGCAAACGTGCACTATTGCAAAAGGGGAGAGTTATAACAGCCTGTGGCGAGCAACACGTGAAATCCGTGGATTTGACATTATCTATATCCGGTCCATCTAAACGATGGGTGTTAAATTTTTATCCGCGTCAGATCCATTATTTACGGATCTAGCGTCCATATATAGACGGATGGATGAGTTGGATATGGACGGATCCATAAATTTATATCAAAAATTCTTTTTAAATAAAATGAAAACAAAACTACTAAAAATATTGCTTAATTAATGATGATTTATAACATCCTAAATCATCATTAAATATATATCCTTACATGTGTAACTAAACCCTTTCCATCTCTCTACTAACAAGGTGTAAAACTAAAACTTCCATAAATGAATAATACAAAGTAGATATACTACTGGTATAAATTACTAAATTTACCTTCACACTTTGTATAATTCTAAAATACACCTTAACCTAGCAGGTGTGGGTGTCCAATGGAACTCTAGACATGCACTTGCACTCGATACAATATTTAATAGATTTTTAAGAACATACCCATGTCCAATTCACCCATAAACGGATTGGGTGTCCAACCGCCAAATTACATATGGACTGGGTCGGATTGACAGATTGGATCACCCATGCTCACCTATAGTACCAGTATGGATCAGGGACGGTCCAGCGGAAGCATCCCAAAACAAAGGTAGGCAATTTTCTACCATGGGTTGCCCCATTTCTCCACTAGTATGATATTTGTAAGCCAAAAGTAAAATAAAAAATGGGCTACCCCATTTCTCTACCGGTATAATATTTACAAGCTAAAAAAATAAAATATTTTACATACCCCTAGAAAAGCCCAATAAATAACTAAATTTATCTTTTATTTCTCATTTACATACTAATGCTATAATGAATATAAAAGAGAAGAGAAACGTATTTACATACCTAAATACTTCCACTCCTGATAAAATTGAATTATTTCCATGAAAACATGAATTAGTATTGAAAAATTAAATTATTTAAGGCTCGGATTGTATTAAATCCTTGTTGTTGTTGTCGATCAAACATTGGTGTCTCGTAGGTTTCTGGGACTTTTTATGATTCATGTAGTTCTTATTACATGATTTCTTTGTTAATGATATATTTAGTTGTGATTTTTATCATGGGTTTGTTTCTGCTTCCCTTGATTTTGAGTCGAAAATTCAAAACAGAGTCCCTTTCCTTTGTCACCTTAAAAATATATTGTAGAAAATAAAACCTAACTTTTATGGTTTGTGTATAGTTCCTTCTTTTGGGGTTCATGTTTAATCTATGCTTGTGTGTATTTTTAGTGTTTTTTTTTTTGATATTTTAGTTTGTTCATATATCAATAATAGTTTATTGTCGAGGTCTCCTTGTATCATATGTTTATTTTTAGAGTTTTTTATGGATATTTAAAATATTCCTACATGATACATATTTACGTATAATTAGAGCAAGATACGTGACTGAAGAATTAACTAGCTAACATGTCTCGTATTGTGTATTTTGTTGTTATCAAACCTTATGTGTTATAATACAATCTTTCGTGTGTAATGTTTTTTTTATTACGTCTTATACTTTTTAAGGTCATAAGACTTAATAGGGATGTGTCGAAAATTATATTAAATTAAATTAAATGCCCCCTTTTTCATGAAATCTTGGTTCCACACTTGGTACGGATCCAACTTCAATGACCGACATAGTCATATTTGGTGACCCTAAGTATTGTTGAACCATCCATGCCTCTATCTCTTCCAAGTGGGGAACTCCATATACTTTCTTTTGTTACATTTCAACAATCCTTAACATGTTGGCTCTAATATGTAATTATCTTAAATTATATGCCATTACCGTAGTAGTAATGGCATGTTTACGGTTAAGAGTGTTTATAGAATAATTCTAGATAGTAGAGTCTAACAAAGTTCTATGCCTAATTACCAATTCCATTGGAAAAGTTTTTGGAAAGCTAGATTGCCTCCTAAAATCTTAATGTTCTTATGGAAATATATAAACAATTGTCTAGCGGTCATAGAAAGAATATCTTAGTTAATATAAGATGTGGATGCTCACTTCTTTTTGCAAGTGTAAATTGGAGAGTATGCAACATTTGTTTATTGAATGTGATTATGCTAAGAGAGTCTGGTTTACTCTTGATCCTTGTCTGGTATCTAAAATTAATAATTGCATTGTCTTTGAATGGAAATGGTTTAATAGTTCATTGGGTTTGGTGGAACTAAGAAATCAGATCATTAACATTGCAGGGATTGCTATGTGGTTCATATGGAAAAGTATGTATTTTATGGGTTTTGAAAATGTTGTTATTCAACCAAATGTTCTTGTTAGTCAGATCATTCAGTTTAGAAATGCTTGGTATAAGTCTAATGATATTAATCTTTCTAATATAACTGTGTCAAGAATGAACAGGAATGTTTGTTGGTTAAAGCCTAGTTCTTCTTTTACCAAAATCAACTTTGATACGAGATTTGTTAAAGAAACCAATTTGAATGGTATTGGACTAATTATGCGTAATGTGGCAGGTGAATGTAGCGGAACAAGAGAAATTCCACTACTTGTTATGGATGAAGAGCAAGCGGAGGCTTTGGGTGCTTTGGAGGCTATTACTTGGACGAAGAATAAAGGAATAAGCCATCTTTAAATGAGATTGTCAGAATGCAATAGTTGTTATTAATGGGAACATGTTAACGGTTAAATGGACTTCTTCCTATATTATTATAGATTGTTTAAAACTATTAGAGGAGGTACAAGAGTTGAAGTGTGCTCATGTTGTCAGGGAGGCTAATAACAAGGCTCATCTTTTAGTAAAAGAGGCTTGCAGCTCTAACGCTAAAGTTTTTAGATTTCAAAGTTTTCCAATCTGGTTAAAATCTTTCATAGAGGAAGACAATATAGCTTAATTTAATAATATATTTTTTTTATATTAATTTTTTTTTTAAGATTGTTCACAGTTGAATTTTTATTACTAATGATTAGATTTACTATGAAAAAATTATGAATTATTAATTGAGATAAAACTCTGGTCTTTGGATGAACCCACGGGCGTTGAGATAAAATTGTGAATTATGAATTGAGATAAATTGATAATAATGAATTAAAGTATCAATCGATTGTACCCACAATAATTTGTATGTCAAGTTTAAAATTATCAAATTTAGATAATAAAACTATATAAAAACCCTATCTTACCCTGTTGCATTAGATCAATAATAACATTGGATTTTGGAAACACGAGTACGACACACAATGGAATCTGCGACAATTCAACGGTTGTTTCTTGTTTCTGCAAAGTCCTTAATATCTACACGTTGAAAAATATTGGGAGGAGCGTGAGCTTGACCATCAAGAAAGAATACATACTTTCGTTGTAAACCTATATGTATCTCTATGTATATTCTAATCACAATATGAATATACAATAATGAAAAGCGGAAGCAAAAAGAGATCGATTATAAATACCTCCAGCCATTACAATTTGAAAGTTTAAATCGTCATTGAGTATGCCCCAATTCCTTAGTTGATTTTGAACTTTTGGTTTCAAACCCTTCTTCTCACTTTTAGATGGTGTATTTTATTATGAAAGTGAATTTGGTGACCTTAATTCATTGATTTTGCTATCACTTCTTTTTACTAACTCTAGCCATCATAGAGTAGTTGGCATGATAGATATAGTGGGTGGTTTTCTAAAAATGGGAGAGAATAATGGAGGTTGCCTTGATCAGTTGTAACTTCCCACTAAATGGATCACATTCTTTTTCCCTTAATTTTAGTCCATATGGGAAAAAGTCTAACATTCTCCCACTTGATCCATTTCACGAGGGACTCCATATACGGATCATGGCGACTAATCCTCTTTTAAGAGAAAGAATTAATCTTCCATGTATCACAATATATTTAGTCTTTCACCACTCATAATTAACTTAATGAGTAAACCATATGTTTACTCTAGGTCAAACTATAATTATATTTCTCAACAAGATAACCAAAGTAAGTACGTACATAATTCCAAATGAGAAATAATCTAACTAAATGAAAGCTTCAGAAAAAATAAATAAAGAATGTACTACATAATGGGACCAAGTCCCATCCTTACTACATGATCATTGAATCCTTTAACATAGATGCCTTTAGTCAAGGGATCAACTATTATCAATTCAGTGCTAATGTGTTCAATGATCACTTTCTTTTCCTGCACACGTTCTTTTACGGCTAGATACTTTATGTCGATGTGTTTACTTCGACTTCCACTCTTATTATTCTTAGCCATGAAGACAGCAGCTGAATTGTCACAATACATTCTTATTATTCGGATAATAGAGTCAGCAACTCTTAGCCCAGATATGAAGCCTTTCATCCATACACCATGTGAGGTAGCCTCAAAAAAAGAAACAAACTTAGCCTACCACTTCAAGACTATTTGTTCGTCTATATATAAGCATGTAATCCTTAGTACCCTTAAGGTACCTCAATACTTTCTTCGCAACCTTCCAGTGATTGATTCCTAGGTTACTCTGATGTCTTCATAATACTCCAACGACATATGAAACGTCGGGTCTAGTACAGACCTGAGCATACATAATGCTACCAACAGCTGAAGCATATGGAACATTTTTCATTTGTTCCCTTTCAATATCATTCTTGGGCATTGGTCCAAGCTGAACCGATCACCTTTTACAATGGGTGCTACACTTGGTGGAAGTTGATCATTATCCTTTTCAGGAACAATATCTTGAAATTGATCACTCCCACTAATCAAGTCATTCTCAAGAAATTTAGCATTTCTTGATTCCACAATTCTTGTGCTATGAAGAAATCTACCATAGTACTCTCCACCTCTATCTGATCTCACAATCTTAATGTGCTTAACACATTGTTTCTCTACTTCAACCTTAAACAATTTAAAGGCATCCAAAACTTCGTCTTTGGAACGAAACAAGTAAAGATACATATATTGTGAATAATCATCTATGAAGGTGATAAAGTATTTCGGATCATTAGCGTTCATGTCTGGACAACAAATGTCCGTGTGTATGATCTCTAATAGGTTTGAACTTCTTTTGGCACCAATTTTGTGTTTGTTAGTTTGCTTTCCCTTAATGCAACCAACACACATATCAAAATCAGTAAAGTCCAAAGTACCAAGTACCCCATCCTTTACCAATCTCTTAACTCTCTCAATGGAGATATGTACCAATCTCCGGTGCCACAAAATTGAGGAGTCCTCATTCATAATACATTTTTTTAACCCAGTATTAACATGCATAGAACTATGAGTGATATCATTTTGCAAATAAAGACGATATAAACCATCAGACAAAATACCATAACCAATAACTTCAGAATTTCTGAGAATACTAAAACCAGAATCCGAAAAAATTAAAGGAAATTCCTAAAGGTACAAGTCTTGAAACTGAAATCAAGTTTCTAGTGAAACCTGGTACATAAAATATCTTTTCTAAATGCAAAATAAAACCACTACTTAAAATAAACTGCATGTCCCAACAGCTTCCACATGTGAACTCATCTGACTTCCTGAATAGATGTAGTGTTCACTTCCCATTGGTTTCCTTAGGTTTGTCATACCCTGCAAGGTATTCAAAACATGGATTGTAGTACCAGAGTCAATCCACCATGTATTATGATTAATATTAACCATATTAGATTCATAAACAAACGCTAGAAAATTATCTTTTTTCTCAAGCCAAGTCTTAAACTTAATGCAGTCCTTCTTCATGTGTCCCTTCTTTTTATAAAAGAAACACGTAGGCTCCTTATTTATGCCTTGGTTAGCTGAAAGCTTTCCCTTTTCCTTATTGTAATCATTTTTCTTCTTTGAAGAAGAAGCAGTAGTAAGGTTCACCTTTTCTCCCTCTTCCATCCTCAATCTCCCCTCCTCTTGAACACACACGGTCATAAGTTCATTCATTGACCATTTATCCTTATGTGTGTTATAAGATATCTTAAAGGGGCCGTATTGTGGAGGAAGAGTGCACAAAATGAAATGAACTAGGAAATAATCAGACATGGTAACTTCCAAATCCTTAAGTTGGGCCACAATATCCCTCATGCTCATGATATAATCACGCACACACTTAAACCCATTGTGCCTCATGGATGAAAACTTCATAATTAAGGTGCTAGCAAGAATTTGTCAGAACTTACAAACTGCTCATCAATGGCTTTAAGGAGATCTTTAACCTTAGTATGCTTATCGACAGAACCCCGAATACTAGCACAAATTTTGGTTTTTATGAACATAACTGAGAGACGATTAGATCGATCCCACTTTTCATAAAGATCAACTGCATCTGGAGTACTAGTCTCAGTTATGCTAGGTGGTTCGTCTTTTCGAATAGCATAGTCGATATCCATCCACCCAAATTGTAAAAACACTCTTTCTTTCCACACCTTATAGTTATCACCCTTTAATTCAGGAATGTCACAATTGACATCAAAAATGTTTCCAGTTAAAATTGCTGCAAGGAAAAATTTATACATGCTTATAAACAAATAATTTGAGACTTAAACTTAATCATGATTTACCAATGCAAGTCATGCATAAAAATATGAATCTAGAGACATAAAACTTGCCTGTGGGCTAAAGTCCTACACAAATTAGATTCATAACTACATGATGAAACTATTAAACCATATTCATTCCTTAATTCCTATGGGTAGATTAAGGAACATAATTCAATATTTCACCCCAATAATCATACAAATATAATAAAATTTCCTGTGGGCATATTTCATCATATTACATATGATTAATTACAAATTTATGTCTAGTTTCCGCATGTGATTTCTTAAGAAAATTTTAAATAACTAGAGATGATGTGGCTACTCTCTAATTACTAAAATTATTAAATCACTTGACATATTTCTTTAATCTTTATTCATGTACAATCCTAATGGTCATAATATATATATATATATATATATATATATATATATATATATAAATAATTATTTATAACTATTGCACATGTCAATCAAATAAATGAAAAGAAGGTATCTTAACATATCCCAACAATATGAGCCATGTGGCCCTTCTTTCACCCCAATTTGAATGATAAGTGAACAAAGTATAAAACCTGATCAGAAATCAGAATTTTCTACATATCACATGTTACGTGTTGGTACATCACCAACTTCAAGCCTCCGTAACCGAGTACTTTTGCATTTAGCTACAAATGTGTGCTAATATGGATGCATATATGGAGTAACAAATGCATGGGTATTCGCCTTGAGTGCACCAAAAACAGCACATACTGAATGCATAATAGACTCATTCAACTGCTGAATTTTTATTTATAAGTCCATCGGATCCAGAGATGGAGTGGTAATGTTGATCTCATATCACGAAGCGAAGTTCAAAAGCATAAGTTCATAATATAGCAAAAGTAATTTCCATATAGTTATAGATGCTTTTCAGATTGTTCAAGTGGAGTCAAAATCATGAAAAGAGACAGAGATTCCAAGCATATACAACTATTTAACAGAGAAATAGGATTTGCCTAGTTTCAGATTCATGACCCCACAAAAACTTCAAATTCAACAGAAATGGAGTATCTTACATTCAAGGCTTGATTAATGCACAAAAATCACTTAGTACAAAAAAGTATATCATGACATCTCATTGGTCTGACATTCAATGCAAAACTAATATTCCTTATTAGATGTTTTCTAAAACAGGGTCACAAGTTCAGCCTTAAACACGATCACAAAATCACTAAGTAACCTCAACGTCCTTCACTTACCAATGAATAACTAGAAATTCTTAAGATTTCACACATGAAAACAGCCGAACTCATCTTGCCAGTTGTACTATATCAGCCAATGATACGGAAAGTAATCATGCTACATGAAGCATTAATGTCCTTAAGGCTTTCCACCAAAATAATTCATAGGCAGTCACCCAATAACATAATACATGGAACATCTCTCCTTTTCATGTCTCAAGACATCAACCAAGTTATAAACTACAGATGTACAACTAAAAATGGGTATAATCCCACAGATTGTGTCCCTCGGTATGCTTATTAAGAAGGCAAATCCATCCGGATGGATTATAAGTCAGTAACAAAACCTACATGCGTTCCCCACCCTGTGTATCATGCTGTTCTTTTTATGATATTATCAACCAATATATTTATTTTATGAAAATAAAAGAAGTGTATGTTATGTTTAATTACTCTTATCTATTAAGTTGTGGTGGTTTTACATTTCCGTAGCCATTTCACAGACATCTACCCAAAACATGTAAACACTACATATCATCGAGGAGTTTATTCCATCAACAATAATTTCTATCATTGGGTGTATTGAGATTTCAAACTGTACAGGGGATACTAATATTGAGAGCATACCGAGCCAAATCTGATGTGCTGCACTCAGCCTTCCCAGATACAAACACTTGTAAAACATATATATACATATATATATATATATATATATACATATTCATAGCAAGCAAGATCGCATGTTAGGCATTTTCACAAAACATAATCTTTATCAGGCAGTTTCTCAAACAACTCATGATATGCGTCATTCTCAGCAAACATTTAATCAAAGAACTACCAACAAAGATATCCCTCTCAAACCCAGTAGAAACCACAGATTCATGAACCAAACTACCCAAACTCAAAGAACCTAAATTACTACAATCAAGGCAGAGGTGACTACAGGCTCTGATACCAAAATGTAAACCTATATGTATCTCTATGTATATTCTAATCACAATATGAACATACAATAATGAAAAACGGAAGCAAAAAGAGATCGATTGTAAATACCTCCAGCCATTGCAATTTGAAAGCTTAAACCGTCCTTGAGTATGCCCCAATTGCTTAGTTGATTTTGAACTTTTGGTTCCAAACCCTCCTTCTCACTTTTAGATGGTGTATTTTATTATGAGAGCGAATTTGGTGATCTTAATTCACTGATTTTGCTATCACTTCTTTTTAATAACTTTAGCCATCATAGAGTAGTTGGCATGATAGATATAGTGGGTGGTTTTCTAAAAATGAAAGAGAATAATGGGGGTTACCTTTATCAGTTGTAACTTCCCACTAAATGGAGCACATTCTTTTTCCCTTAATTTTAGGCCATATGGGAAAAAGTCTAACATTCGCAACCAATTATATTTGAGCTTATATAGTATCATATCAACCTATGCTGAAAATACTTCCTCGATTGTAACATAATAATCAGTTTGCCATACTACTGCAGTTGACGAAACATTTTTTTGTATAAATCCCTTCAAAAAAAAAAAGTATTCAATTATCTCCAACATCTTAAAATTTCAGCCTAACCATACGATAAACTAGCCGATAATGATATTTGTAATCTTAGATCCCGTAGACAATTAGATTATATGCTTCAAATTTTATGGATTATAACTTTAAATTTTATTTTTGTTGTCTCTTTTTTTATATCATCAGTTGCTCATTAGAGAAACGACCCTCATAGAAATCAAACTTTCACGCCTAAGACATGAAAACTTCTTCAAACTTTAATTATATAGGAGGTTTTCATTTTTGGTTAGTGGTTAGACGAAAAAGAAACAACATAAGGCTCTCAAAGCTTTAAGTCGTGTTTGGTAGCAGGGATATCCCAAACTAGGTTGGCTCATCCCTAAAAAAACGGTTATTTTGTGTTTGTTTCGTACGTATTCTAAGCATGGACTAAAATATTTAAACCTCCCGTAATTTTCGAACGCTAAAAAAATGAGTTTATGGTATTCTCCCATAAACTTGTTCTCCCCATTTCCTAGCTAGGAATAGTGCAACGAATTTTTTTTGAAGGGTTTAAATACCTTGCCTTCTACTTATTGCCAGCTACAGTCTTTATAGTCCTCTCTCCATTGAAATCATAGATATGAAAAAAAAAAAAATACAATATCGATTCAATTTTTTCACTATGGATCTGATTAGTTTTTTTTTCTTTTCTTTACAGATGTTCTTCTTCTTCTATCGCACCACTAGGTACTCAATCTCTGAAACCTATGTTTATGATTTTTTTCCTGGTAATTATAATGGGTTTGTTGCTTTACGAACTCCGGTAAGAAGAGATGGATTCGTATCTTGGAATAGAACTTGAGAAAACCAGTTGCAGTGATTTCATCATGTTCACATAGGAATAAACATAGAAATTGTGATTCCAAGTATTGACATTGGTAAATAAGTGAAGCATTGGAAATATAGTAAAATACTTAAATAAGGAATCCAACCCATGTACGTATCTTATTGAAGCTGGTGAATGAACCAGGCAACGATTTCTCATTAGTTGTTTGATGATCTTGTATACGTTTTTTATTAACTTGGAGCAGTCAATATACCTCATTCACCAATTCACTTCTTTCTTCCACATTAGCAAACAATGGTTTTCTCATAATATGATTATCCTCTTCAAGTATTTCCAATAGCTTTTCGATTTCGCCTAATTGGAATCCTAACTTTTGACACTTCTTAGAATCACCATTATTACTCCTTCTAAATTTTGAGCTTCCCTTAGACATATCGCGGCAGTCTTCCCCAGATGAACTTGAGCTGATGTTCATGAGGTTACTGAACTCTAAACGAGAACAAGGTTTTACGAATAAGACTTACTATGTATACTGACACAAATTTAAAGACCACTTAATAGTAGAAGATCGAGAGACGTGGAGTATATCCCTTTGGATCATGGGTTTTTGTTGGGAAATAAAAATGATTATTACTAAAATTAAGAGTTTATTACTTAAATTAATTTTGTTACTATAATTAGCTTGATAACTTGGGTGGAATTATAGCCATCCATTTTCACTTCTTAGTGAATGAGAAACCTTTGGTTATCCCACATTGGCAAACCAAGTAGGAAGTTCATGCATATTACCACAAATGTTCTATATAAGAAAAAGAACTAGTGGATAGGATATGGACTTGGGAAATGGACTAGTGGGCAAATGCATACATGTGCGGTGCTTCGCACCGAAGCACCGCAGGCCGCGGGCTTGCGGGCTTGCGGTGCTTGCGTGTGCTTGCGTGTGCTTTTGCGTGTGTTTTTGGCGTGAGCCTTGGCGTGAGCCTTGGCGCGATCCTTGGCGCGATCCTTGGTGCGATCCTTGGTGCGACCCTTGGTGCGACCCTTGGTGCGAGCCTTGGTGCGAGCCTTGGTGCGAGCCTTGGTGTGACCATTGGTGCGAGCCTTGGCGTGAGCCTTGGTGTGAGCATTGGTGCGAGCCTTGGCGTGACCATTGGTGTGACCATTGGCGTGAGTTTGATGTGTGCTTGGCGCGTGCCTGGCGTGTGCCTGCGAGTGCACACGTGTACCCATCAATGAGAAAACGTTTCTTTATTTTAAATAAATATTTCACCGTTTTAAATTAAATGAAAAATAAAATCATAAATATTTGTTTTAATTAAAAATCTTAACGTTTTGTTTTAATGGGGATTTAATATTTCAAATTAAATTTTTCACCGTATTAAAAAACTCAAAAGATTACTTCTCCTATAAAAGAACAACAATGCTAAGGTTTTCGTTTACCCAAGTCGCAGCCACTGTCCTGACGACTTTTCCCCTCTTCCTGCTTTGATTTGCGCACTAGAATTTACTTTCATTTTTCATACATCTCCTGTTAAGTTCACAACGGGCCAACGAGCTTTGCTAGCTGGGTTGGTATCAGGTGATTTTATCCTTAATTCAAATTTGTCACTTAAAAGGTATAACAACATCTTCCTGAAGGTGTACCTGGCAAATATTGAGTTAAGGGCAGTCTGTTGAACATGCGACTTCACCTCTCTGTGTTTGAGTGTGTGTACTGCTTCATTCTAACCCTCCCTTAATCATCTTCAAGTTCTCTGTTGTTTGTGTTTCTCTGTTACAGGAACATACTTCTCCAACAATCTTAACTCAATATCTGTGCAATCAAAGATCTTCTGTAACAATGGCAAAGACTGATGTTGAGAGACCTCAGAAGTTTTCTGGTAAGGATTTTAAGAGATGGCAGTCGAAGATGCTCTTTTTCCTGAGTTTCCACATGCTTGATGAAATAGTGTTGAAACCATATAACAAAGCTCTGGATACTCCTGAATCATCCAAGGAAAAAGAGACTTGGAAGAGAAATAATTATTTAGCAAAAAATCATATTTTAAATTGCCTTGAAGACTCTCTGTATGATTTTTACAATGCTAAAGATGATTTTTCTGCTCATAATTTATGGTCTGCACTGCAAGAAAAATATGAAGCAGAAACTGCAGGAAGTAAAAAGTTTCTGGTTGCACGTTTTTTACAATACAAGATGCTGAATGAAAAATCTGTGGTTGACCAGTTCCTGGAGTTGCAGAAAATTATTAATGAAATCTTTGCTGAAGGTATGACTATTTCTGAAAACTTTCAAGTATCTGCTGTGATTGAAAAGTTACCAAGTTCATGGGACGAATACAAGAGAAGACTAAGGCATGAAACTGGTGAGATTACTATGATAGAACTGGGCAAGAAAATACAAGTTGAAGAGTTGCTGTGCTCAAAGGACAAGAATGTCTCCTCTGGAAGAGACATGTCAAACAAAGCTCATGTGATCGAACACAAGTTCGCTTCACTCAGTCTGGACCACAACAAGCGCAAGCCTGGCCCTCAAGGAAAAGGTAAATTTCAAAAACCAAAGTCTGCTATTGGTAAGATTAAGGGAGCTTGTTATGTCTGTGGTGTGTCTGGCCATATGGCAATGCATTGTAGAAAACGCAAAGATGCGAATTTTAAGAAACAAAATGTAAACCTGGCTGAAAGTAGTAAAAATGAATTTTCTGGCACGGTGTCTGAGGTAAATTTAGTTACCAATGTGAGGGACTGGTGGGTAGACTCTGGAGCTACCAAACATGTCTGCGGAAGCAAGGATATGTTCACCTCCTACCAGACAATAGGAGAGGGAGAAAAACTCTATATGGGTAATTCTTCTGCAGCACAAGTTGCAGGAAAAGGAAAGGTTTCGCTGAAGCTTTCTTCTGGGAAAATCCTCACATTGAATGAAGTGTTACATGTACCAGACATCTGCAAGAATCTCGTTTCAAGTGGTGTGCTAGATGACAAGGTTTTTAAAATTGTTTTTGAGTCCGGAAAAGTGATTATCACTAAGGGTAGGGACTTTGTGGGAAAGGGCTATAAGGCTGAGGGCCTTTATAAATTATCTGTAATCTCTACTGAAATTAATAAAGTTGATTCTTCTTATGTTGTTGTCTCATTGAATACTTGGCATGGTAGACTTGGTCATGTAAATTATAATTCAATGAACAAATTGGCAAAATCTGGCTGCATTCCAAAATTAAATTTGGAATATGAACATAAATGTGAAGTTTGTGTAGAATCAAAATATGCAAAGAAGCCTTTTCAGAAAAATGTCCACAGAGTTTCTAATCCCTTAGAGTTAATTCACTCTGACTTAGTTGATATGAAATCAATCCAAACCAGAGGTGGAAAAAAATGGTTTGTTACCTTCATAGATGACTGTACTAGATACTGTCATATCTACTTGCTTAAAGGAAAAGATGATGCTCTTGAAGCATTTAAATTATATAAATTAGAAGTAGAAAACCAGATGAGTACCACCATTAAAACTGTTAGGTCTGATCGTGGGGGTGAATACGTAACTCCTACAGGAGACTTTTGTGCACAACATGGCATTATTCATGAGGTAACTCCTCCTTATTCACCACAATATAATGGTGTGGCTGAATGGAAAAACCGAACCCTAAAGGAGATGATGAATGCCATGTTAATCAGTTCAGGACTACCAGCGAACTTGTGGGGGGAGGCCGTCCTCTCAGCTTGCTATATCCTGAACAGAGTGCCCCTTAAAGGAACAAAAAAATCACCGTATGAATTATGGAAAGGCAAACAACCCTCTTATGGATACCTCAAAGTGTGGGGGTGTTTAGCCAAGGTCTTTATTCCTCCACCTAAGAGGACTAAAATAGGACCTAAAACCGTTGATTGTGTATTTCTAGGATATCCCGAGCACACCACTGCTTATAGATTTATGGTTGTGAGTTCCGATAACTCAGAAATTGGTGTAAACACCATTTTGGAATCTAGAGATGCTTTATTTTTTGAAAATGTTTTTCCAATGAAAACTGAATCTCGCGTGATACGTGTAGATCCTCTAGATGTCCCTTCTTCTAGCCATTCATTGCCGGTAGAAGAAGATGAACCCGTTTATGAGCCAAGAAGAAGCAAAAGACCTAGATTAGAAAAATCTTTTGGGCCAGACTTCATTACCTGTTTAGTTGAATCTGATCCACAAACCTATAAAGAGGCCATGACTTCGTCTGAAGCTCCATGGTGGAAAGAATCCACTATTAGTGAGATGGATTCTATTATTCAGAATGAAACCTGGGAAATAGTAGATTTACCTCCAGGGAGCAAAACCATAGGTTGTAAATGGATTTTTAAGAGAAAACGTAAGGTTGATGGAAGCGTGGAAAAATATAAAGCTAGACTTGTAGCTAAAGGCTATAAACAAATAGAAGGTGTAGATTTCTTTGACACCTATTCACCTGTCACTAGAATAACTTCAATTAGGTTGCTAATTGCAATTGCTGCAATCCATAACCTAGAGATACATCAAATGGATGTAAAAACTGCGTTTCTAAATGGTGAACTAGATGAAGAAATTTATATGGATCAACCCGAGGGCTTTGTGGTGAAGGGTTATGAAAAGAAGGTGTGTAGACTTAAAAAGTCTTTATATGGCTTAAAACAAGCACCTAAACAATGGCATGAAAAATTTGATCATGTGATGTTCTCTAGTGGTTTTAAAATAAATGAAGCTGACAAATGTGTTTACACTAAATCTGTCAATGATGCTTGTGTGATGGTATGCATGTATGTTGATGATATGCTTATACTAGGTACAACCTTAGAAATCATTAATTCCACTAAGAACATGTTGAATGAGAACTTTGGTATGAAAGACTTAGGTCCTGCTGATGTAATCCTAGGGATGAAAATTAGAAAGGAGTCTAATGGATTCAGTCTCAGTCAATCTCATTATGTTGAGTCTGTTCTGAAGAAATTTAACCAGTTTGATAGTAAACCTGCAAGTACTCCTTTTGACCCTTCCTGTAGACTCAAGAAAAACAAAGGCAATGGAGTCTCGCAACTTGAATATTCACGTGTCATAGGAAGTCTGATGTACTTAATGAACTGCACGAGACCAGACATTGCTTATCCAGTGAGTAGACTAAGTAGGTATACCTGTAATCCAGGACAAGAGCATTGGGATGCACTTTTCAGAGTGCTGAGGTATCTTAAATACACTTTAAACTTTCGGTTAAGTTATGATAGATACCCTGCTGTTCTGGAAGGATACTGTGATGCAAACTGGATAGCAGACTCAGAGGAGTCTAAGTCTACGAGTGGCTATGTTTTCACTCTAGGATGTGGAGCAGTGTCTTGGAAGAGTTCCAAACAGACCTGTATCGCTCGATCTACTATGGAATCCGAGTTTATAGCGTTAGATAAAGCAGGAGAGAAGCCGCTTGGCTAAGATGCTTTTTAGAAGACATTCCTCTCTGGCATAGGCCTGTGCCAGCTGTATCTATACATTGTGTTAATCAATTTGCAATAGCTAATACTAAAAACAGCAACTATAATGGAAAATCTATTCATATAAGGAGAAGACACAATTCTCTAAAACAACTAATCTCAACTGGCGTTATTTCTGTTGACTTTGTGAGGTCTAAGGAGAATATCGCGGACCCTTTGACGAAAGGCTTGTCCAAGGAGATAGTTAGTAATGCATCGAGGGGGATGGGACTTAAGCTCATCAATTAAAACTTTCCATGAAGGATACTCAACCTTGCTGACTGGAGATCCCAAGATCAAGGTTTTGAATGAGACAACTAATTTGTGGCGGGTAAAAATTAAACACTATCAGAGAATTATTTTCTCTGTCCCTTCCCTATGGTGTAGATGTGACAGTGTGACTGCAAGTGAGGATGACTTAGAGTAAAGTCTTAATGAGTTCTATAGTTTCAATTTAAGTTTGAAATGGGGTGTAGCAGTTAACACTCTTGATAGAACTCACCTATCTGAATGAGGAAGTGGGTCGCTTCCTATGAGAACTGAGCTGATTCTCTAGAGCATTCTGAGAAACGGGATACGTCCAGGGCCAAAATGGACACAACGGCGTGAACTTAACAGCATTTTAAGAGATATCTCGCGTAAGGAGTTATTGAAGAATTACACTAAACGATGGCAGTTCAAGACATCACGTTCACTGACCATCAAGTAGTTCCGGTGCTTCTCACTAAGCAAAGGTTCAATTCCAATTGGTCACCTATTGCTTAAGAAGTATTTCTCGTTTTTTCGATTTTTCGGTTTCGTCATTCATGTGGGGGATTGTTGGGAAATAAAAATGATTATTACTAAAATTAAGAGTTTATTACTTAAATTAATTTTGTTACTATAATTAGCTTGATGGGTGCTAGGATCACTAGTCCAAACTTGGGTGGAATTATAGCCATCCATTTTCACTTCTTAGTGAATGAGAAACCTTTGGTTATCCCACATTGGGCAATCCAAGGAGGAAGTTCATGCATATTACCACAAACGTTCTATATAAGGAAAAGAACTAGTGGATAGGATATGGACTTGGGAAATGGACTAGTGGGCAAATGCATACATGTGGGGTGCTTCGCACCGAAGCACCGCAGGCCGCGGGCTTGCGGGCTTGCGGAGCTTGCGGTGCTTGCGTGTGCTTGCGTGTGCTTTTGCGTGTGTTTTTGGCGTGAGCCTTGGCGCGATCCTTGGTGCGAGCCTTGGTGTGACCTTTGGTGCGAGCCTTGGTGTGACCATTGGTGCGAGCCTTGGCGTGAGCCTTGGTGTGACCATTGGTGCGAACCTTGGCGTGACCATTGGTGTGACCATTGGCGTGAGTTTGATTTGTGCTTGGCGCGTGCTTGGCGTGTGCCTGCGAGTGCACACGTGTACCCATCAATGAGAAAACTTTCTTTATTTTAAATAAATATTTTACCGTTTTAAATTAAATAAAAAATAAAATCATAAATATTTGTTTTAATTAAAAATCTTAACGTTTTGTTTTAATGGGGATTTAATATTTCAAATTAAATTGTTCACCGTTTTAAAAAACTCAAAAGATTACTTCTCCTATAAAAAAAACAACAATGCTAAGGTTTTCGTTTACCCCGGTCGCAGCCACTGTCCTGACGACTTTTCCCCTCTTCCTGCTTTGATTTGCGCACTAGAATTTACTTTCATTTTTCATACATCTTCTGTTAAGTTCACAACGGGACAACGAGCTTTGCTAGCTGGGTTGGTATCAGGTGATTTTATCCTGAATTCAAGTTTGTCACTGAAAGGGTATAGTAGCATCTTCCTGAAGGTGTACCTGGCAAATATTGAGTTAAGGGCAGTCAGTTGAACAGGCGACTTCACCTCTCTGTGTTTGAGTGTATGTACTGCTTCATTCTAACCCTCCCTTAATCATCTTCAAGTTCTCTGTTGTTTGTGTTTCTCTGTTACAGGAAGGTACTTCTCCAACACTTTTGAAATTAAGCTAGCAAGTGGCAGATGGAAGATATGGTAGAATAGAATTTGGAATTCTTGAAGGGGAAGGGTGGGATAAATGCTTAATTCTTTTTTTTATCCCTAATATCATTAGTGTATGTGTGCATCTGCTTGATTTTGATTAAACTCTTATGGTTTGCATTTTGTCTTTTCTGCTCCGAATGCATCTTCTTGATTTTGATTAAACTCTTATGATTTGAAGTTTGTCTTTTATTAACTTAGTAGTTGTAGCATGTAGCTGAATGAATGACAAGCAAAGGTGGTACCTACTAGGGATTCGGTTAGGTAGATCACCAAAGTAAAATATTCTCTGCAGATGCTTCTGTTTGATCTTTCTGGATCTCCTAGTATTTGCAGTTTGCCAATAAATTTGTGTTGGAGAAAAATTATTCCTTTCTGATTGTTGGAGAAAAAATATTCCTGTAACAAAGAAAGAAACCAAAACACCAGAAGCTTCGCAACTGTTAACGTTAGCGCAAATAACACATTTTCAGACAATCACTCAAAACACAGATAAGAGGA
>JAJJMC010030282.1:568619-654620 GCA_023531435.1 Papaver californicum
TTTTACCCACCACAAATTAGTTGTCTCATTCAAAACCTTGATCTTGGGATCTCCAGTCAACAAGGTTGAGTATCCTTCATGGCAAGTTTTAATTGATGAGCTTAAGTCCCATCCCCCTCGATGCATTACTAACTATCTCCTTGTACAAGCCTTTCGTCAAAGGGTCCGCGATATTCTCCTTAGACCTCACAAAGTCAACAGAAATAACGCCATTCGAAATTAGTTGTTTTAGAGAATTGTGTTTTCTCCGAATATAAATGGATTTTCCATTATAATTGGTGTTTTTAGCATTAGCAATTGCAGCTTGACAATCACAATGTATAGATATAGCTGGCACATGCCTATGCCAGAGAGGAATGTCTTCTAAAAAATATCTTAGCCAAGCGGGCTTCCTCTCCTGCTTTATCTAATGCAATAAACTCGGATTCCATAGTGGACCGAGCGATACATGTCTGTTTAGAACTCTTCCAAGACACTGATCAACGTCTTAGAGTGAAAACGTGTCCACTCGTAGATTTAGACTCCTATGAGTCTGCTATCCAGTTTGCATCACAATATTCTTCAAGGACAACAGGGTATCTCTCTTAACTTAAACAAAAGTTTAAAGTGTATTTCAGATACCTTAACACTCTGAAAAGTGCATCCCAATGCTCCTGTCCCGGATTACAAGTGTACCTACTTAACCTACTCATAACATAGGCAATGTCTGGTCTCGTGCAGTTTATTAAATACATCAGACTTCCTATGACACGTGAATATTCAAGTTGCGAGACTCCATTGCCTTTGTTTTTCTTGAGTCTACAACAAGGGTCAATTGGGGTACTCGCGGGTTTACTATCAAACTGGTTAAATTTTCTAAGTACTGATTCAACATAATGAGATTGACTAAGAATGAAACTATTAGACTCCTTTCTAATTTTCATCCCTAAGATTACACCAGCAGGACCTAAGTCTTTCATGTCAAAGTTCTCATTCAGCATGTTCTAGTGGAACTTAATTACATTTATGGTTGTACCAAGTATAAGCATATCATCAACATACAAGCATACAATCACACAGGCATCATTGACAGATTTAGTGTAAACACACTTGTCAGATTCATTTATTTTAAATCCACTAGAGAACATTACATGATCAAATATTTTCATGCCATTGTTTAGGTGTTTGTTTCAAGCCATATAAAGATTTTTTAAGTCTATACAATTTGGTTTCAAAACCCTTCACTACAAAGCCCTCAGGTTGGTTCATGTAAATTTCTTCATCTAATTCACCATTTAGAGACGTTGTTTTTACATCCATTTGATGTATCTCGAGATTATGAATAGCAGCGATCGCAATTAACATCCTAATGGAAGTAATTCTAGTGACAGGTCAATAAGTGTCAAAGAAATCTACACCTTCTATTTGTTTATAGCCTTTAGCTACTAGTCTAGATTTATACTTTTCCACAGTTCCATCTACTTTACGTTTTCTCTTGAAGATCCATTTACAACCTATGGGTTTGCACCCTGGAGGTAAATATACTATCTCACAAGTTTTATTTTGAATAATAGAATACATTTCACTAATAGTGGATTCTTTCCACCATGGAGCTTCAGAAGAAGTCATGGCTTCTTTATAGGTATGTGGATCAGTTTCAGCTAAACAGGTTATGAAGTCTGGCCCAAACGATTTTTCTACTCTAAGTCTTTTGCCTCTTCTAGGCTCATGAACATGTTTATCTTCTTCTACCGGTAAGGTACGGCTAGAAGAAGGGACATCCAGGGGATCTACACATATCATGCGAGATTCAGATTTCATTTGAAAAAACATTTTCAAAAAAGCAGCATCCCTAGATTCCATAATGGTGTTCACACCAATTTCTGAGTTATCAGAACTCACAACCATAACTTATAAGCAGTAGTGTGATCAGGATATCCTATGAAGACACAATCAACAATTTTGGGTCCTTTCTTTGTCCTCTTATGTGGAGGGATGGAAGTCTTAGCCAAGCACCCCCCACATTTTTGAAGTATACAAAATAGGGTTGTCTACTTTTCTATAATTCATTTGGAGATATATCTGATCCATTAATAAGTACTTTGTTCAGGATATACCAAACTGAGAGGACGTCCTCCCCCCACAAGTTCGCAGGTAGTCCTGAGCTAATTAACATGGCATTCATCATCTCCTTAATGGATTATATTTTCACCTCTAGTTTGAACTGAGTTCATGTCAACTAGGTTTGAGTGAATTAATTCTAAGGGTTTTAGAAATTTCTGAACACTTTTCTTATAAAATTTTTTTTAGCATATTTTGATTCTATGCAAATTTAACATTTTATGTTTACTTTCCAAATTAAATTTGGCAATGCAGCTTATGCTGGCCAGATTGTTCATTGAATAACATGACCAAGTCTGCCATGTCAAACATTCACTGACATACAAACATAAAAGGAATCATTTTTATTTATTTAAATTGAGATTACATCTAATTTGTTAAAACTCTCTGTCTTATAGCTCTATCCACTGAGTTACACAGGTTTTTTTTTCCAGATTCATAAAAACCCTTATCATCTAATATACTACAAGATACAAGAATTTTACAGATGTCCGGAACATGAAGAATTTCATTCAATGTGAGAGTTTTGCCAAAAATGAGCTTCAACCCATCTTTTCCTTTTTCCGCAACCTGTGTTGCGGACGAGTTACCCCTAAAGAGCTTTTCTCCTTCCCCTACCTTCTGATAGGAGGTGAACACATCTTTGTTTCCGCGGACATGCTTGGTAACACCAGAGTCTACCCACCAGTCTCTCACATTGGTTACCAGATTGACTTCAGACATTGTACCAAAAAACTTGTTCTTAATGTTTTTCATAACAATTAGCATTATTTTATTTTATTTCTCTATAAATAAAATCCTTACGATTTCTATAAAATATTGTCTAATTATAATATGAATATGATTTATTTATAATCAAATAATCAACACCCTACGCATGCTTTATGTAAAATCATTTCAGTGCATGATAACTACGTTTTTATTATGCGTATAATAATTGTCTTGATTTTATGCATTAAATTTAGTGCATAAATTTTAGCGCATAATTACGTTTCATCAAACTTGACCTACGGTTGTTAACTTTAGTGTTTTAACCGTTTTAATAATTTCAAGACATCATGCATACGATTCATATATTAAAAATATATTGTGATAATAATTATAAATCATACCTGTATATTATGATTCGTCCATATTCAGTTTCTGTTGCTTCCTTTAGAACGACCAAGAAAACAAGAAAACTTCCTTTGAAAATTCTGCAATTTTAACGACCAAGAAAACTACCTCCGAAAATTCCACAATTTTAACAACCAAGAAAACTGCCTCTGAAAATTCCGCAATTTTAACAACCAAAAAACTTTAAACTTCCCGTCTACCTCGAGTGCGACAAATTGCGAGTCCGAGATGACTTGACAGTGCATGGTGGGCTAGGTCTTCCTTTCTTTTATAGTCAAAGTAACAATTAAGGAAATGTTGTAGGATATTTATGGAACATTACACCTTAATTTCCGCAAATTCTTCTTATAGTTTAACCAATTTCCACCGTGAAATGATATCCACGTAACGTTACTCTTCCTTTTTAATAACATAAACTTCTCCATTCCACTAGCTATTATCATAGTTGTAATGTCATAAATAGCATCTGTCCAGATTCAAAGACTGTATGCACTACTCATCCATCTTCCAGTTAGTGCGCATGTTCTCCTATTAAACCTCCTGATAAGTTACCCAAGGTGCTAAATCATTATAGTTTTGTTACTGATCCCTGAATTGATGTCATTACTTAAAAGCATATTTTGTTGAATCTGTAACGTCATCGTTACATCCGATGAAGCACCAAAAACAATTTTGAATGGAGCCGTAAAAGCATTTCCAGTAACAACACCAAAGCCATTTGCAGCTTTAACGATAACAACTCCCATTTGAATTCTTTACTTCGAGTTTCAATCCTCAATAACATTTGAATTCTTTACTTCGAGTTTCAATCCTCAATAAAATTTCTCACATAACGCTTCTTCTTTGTCAAGACAAGAATATTTAAAAAAGTTATCCATTGAGATAAAAAAGAAATATCGAGTTAAGATTGTTGGAGAAAAATTATTCCTTTCTGATTGTTAGAGAAAAATTATTCCTGTAACAAAGAAACAAACCAAAACACCAGAAGCTTCGCAACTGTTAACGTTAGCGCAAATAACACATTTTCAGACAATCACTCAAAACACAGATAAGAGGAGTCGCCTGTTCAACAGACTGCCCTTAACTCGATATTTGTCAGGTACACTTTAGAAAAGTGTTGCTATACCTTTTAGAGTTGGCAAATCGAATCTAGGATAAAACCTATTGATACCAACCCAATTAGCAAGACTCGTTGATCCGTTGTGAACTTAACAAAAGAATAAGATAAAAATAAATCTAGTGCGCACAACAAAGCGAGAAGAGGGGAAAAGACGACAGGATAGTAGCTGCGTCTCGGGTAAGTTGAAAATGAAAATTCTTTTTCTTTTATAGATAAATTTGAGAGAAGAGAATTAAATTGTATTTATAAAAAATCTTTTAATTTATTTCTCATTAATTCACATAAATAATAAAACGGTTTTTAATTCACATAAATAATGAAACGGTTTTAATATTTATTATATGAATTTAAAATAAAACCATTAACTCTTGATAGGCACACGCTGGGCACACGCCGGCTCACGCCAGCTCACGCAAAACACACGCAAAAAACACACGCAAGCTCCGCAAACCCGCGTGCGTGCTTCGGTACGAAGCACCGCACATGTGTGAATTTGCCCACTAGCCCATTCCCTTAGTCTGTATCCAATCCACACGTTTTTCCCTTAGAAGCAACTTTCGTGGTAATTAGATAGACTTCATCTTTGGTTTATCCCATGCGGGACAAACCAAAGGTTTCTCATTCACATAGAAGTGAAAAATGGAATTTTTATTTCCACACACAATATAGGCTAGTGACCCTTTGGTCTCATCAAGATAATTTTTGTAACAAAATATTTTTTTGTAAATAAGTAATAAATTCATTTTTAATTCTAACAATTTGTAGTCACAGGCCATCATCTACTTAATCTCGTCTGGCTACGTAGATGTTAGGTACTATCTATTTTCATTAATTTAGGTTTTGGTTTTGTTCTCTGGAATGTGATATTACCCGTTGCACTGTTATTGTGTTTTTGTGTTCATCAACCTCATACTTTCATGATCTTGTCTGTTCACTTCTTCTCCTACCTTACAATTCGCGAAACATTCTGTCTTCTCTTGCTTCATCTCAAAGAGTTGACGTAGCATGTTTTACATGAAGGACAAGATTTAATTTCGCTGCATGTTTGAGTATCAAAGAGTTGACGTAGCATGTTTGAGTATAAATGGAAGTGTACTCGAAGAAGCTTGACTATAGAAAACATGCTATGTAGTCTTGTAAAATCTTCTGGATAGTGCAGATGATGAATTTCTGCCTTCAAGATGAAATATTGCCATAACATTTTAATTGTTGCTAATGAAATTGCTCAGTTTTGCTCTAATGTTTTCTCCCTTGTGTGATCATTGTAAAAATGATACTGAACTATTGAATATTTATTATGCACTGATGTGATTTTGATAGTGGTAAGAAAAAGTTTCGTTCACTTGAACTTGTAAAGATTGATTCTAGATTTAAATTTAATTTCTAATATTAAAACTAGCAAATATACAAAAGATGGTAGCAAATATTACGAAACTGAAACCTATGATTTCACCATTATTCATATTCGAGTGATGCATGTATCAATTCTTAACAATTATAGCTCTTCTATGGACTCTATTTCTTTGCTAAAGGTAGATTTTTAAAACATTGATTTTAAATCCTAAGCATGGACCATCAAAACACTTAAGCTAAGCATGACCCATCAAATTAAATGACAACCAATTAAGAAAAATCATGAAACAAAGTGCAAAAAGTCATAAAGAATCGAATATAGTTACCAAACAAGTGTGAAAAATAGCTTCCTCCGTTGCCCCAGTGATAGGGTTTAGCTCACCATTCTTAAAACACTCTCAAAAGATAGGTACATAGCTCACTAAGTGTTTACAAAGGTGAAAAGAAGAGAAAATAATAAAAGCAGTAAGTTTGCAACGGTGTACGAACGTTACAGACTCGTTGTTACAAATCAAGTGTTACAAACTGAAGGTAAATGTTGCAAGATGAAGATAAAGGTTTCAAAGGTTAAAGGTTTTGGCAACGGAAATTTAAGCTACGACAATATTTTCTTCATCTTCTTCGTCATGAGCAGAATTTTCTGATTTGGATTTTTTTCGTTTTCAGGGTTCTATCGACTCCCTTTTTATACTAGCCACCCAATCTTCGAAATAACTACTCCAAATCTTCTAAAATCTTCAAAAGATCTTTTGTTTTTAAATGAAAACAAATCTCGGAATTTCTCTTCCTCATGCTGTCGAATCTGTTCTATTCAAACCTGGAAACAATATTGATGTTGTTTCCTTTTCTCTAGCATCGTGAATATATTCATTCCCATTACAAAAATGATATCCACCGAGTATTCACGAGATATATTTTCCATCTGTTTTTTTCTTTTTTCACCGAGATGTAGGTTTTTTTGAACAGTTTCAATTATATACAAATCTTTTCTAATAAGGCAAGAATATTCTCGTCTTAAAGCCTTAAAAATCTCCCAAAATACTTGCTTACAATATCACGCAGATATGAGTAGAAATCTTCCCGCTATTTCTTCTTTTGAATTTAAAATAGGTGGGTGCCCTTATCAATCTTGTGGGTGCATTTAACACTTTGGGTGCCTTAAGCAATTTAGTGGGTACCTTTATAACTTTTTCAACCATTTTTCCCAAATGTTTATTTCTCCAAAAATATCTACATACACATGAAACACCATAATTAGTACAAAATCGAGCACTAACAACATAAAGAATTGAGACAAATCATACACAAAATGTGTCTATCATGCACTGAACATTTGGCTAGCGAAGTTTGGTTTTTTCTTGGTATCCCTAGTAACTTTCTTACTAGCAATGACAGTTCAAGTTTTTTTGATCATTGGTTGACCATATTTTTCTTTACAGGAAAAGGAAAATCCAATTACCATCGGGGACTTTCCTTAAGTGCATTCGCTGGATCGGCAATTCAAAACTTCTAAGTTTCTAGTAATAATACTTTTTTATATTCGTTAGCCAAGAAGAACAATGAAGTTTCAGTTCCACTGGTATCACCTAATTAAATTAGCACGAGTTCTCTCTTTTCTGGTAGTCCATTAGTTTCTATGGTTATTTGTGATTGTCTTCTGGGTTGGCAGAACCACAATACCGCTCAAGAGTTGAAATTGACTTCAGAATCTAATAAAAAGATTAACAAAATAATGTATGGATACCACTAAATAGCACCTATGAAGCACGTCATTATTGTTCTAAGTTAACACTTATCTTTATTAATATTTTGTTTATCTATCATTTACATTATTATATTTTTATTATAGAACTTATGGAAAGTGAATCATCAAGTGCCCAAAATTGGAGAACAACTTGAACCCTTATATGGATCAACAGTTTATAGAACTTATGGTAGAACAAGTGATTGATAGACAACTACTTGGTAACCAATTTAGCATCTGCATGGGAAAACATCGTCACTAAATTCAACGACAGCTTTGGTCCTTCTTATACTAAGGATGTTTTAAGAAATCGCATGAAAAATTTGAAGAAAATTTTCAATACTGAAAGTAGTCTTAGAGGTCAAAGCGATTTTGGATGGAATAGGAAGAAAGAAATTGTGACTGCACCTGATGATGTGTGGGAAAAACATATCAAGGTATGTGATTTTATTTAATCTTTTTATCAAACATTTATCATTATTATGTTTTCCAGTAATTTAATTATAAATTAAACTAAATCGTAGGCACATCCAAAATACAGACAATGGAGGACAAGGTCTCTTCGACAATATGATGAACTAGCTATGATATTTGGTGTCAGTAGGGCGACTGGAAAGCATAGCTGATTTAGGGATGACAATAATCAGGACAGCCATGAGGTCGAAGAGGACCGTGATGATGATACTGAAGACTAGAACGAGAATACTGGAGACCAGAACAAGAATACATATGGAAACGGAAACTTAGTGATGATAATACATCTGAATTACCCAAAAACCGAGAACTTCAATAGGTTCTAGTTCACGTTCTTTTAGAAAGACAAAAAAAATACTTGAGAAGGGATGGTGGAAGCAATTCAGTTGATGGCAAGTGCAGTGAACAATATAGCAACCAAAAGAGAGGAAAACATAAACTCTTCTCTAGAGAAAATTTTAGTTTCTGCACTTGAGGAACTAAACTTGGATGAATATTCATTCATGCAAGGTTTAGAGTTCTTGGAAGACGAAAAGAAAGCAAAGATCTTCATAGCGTTGAGTGGCGACAGGAGGCGTCATTGGTTATTGTCAAAGCTTAATATTTACTATCTTGTGCTTTAAAGTGGCATAAATGATTAGGTTAATGATTTGTATTTATTTAGGGTTCATATGGTTTTGAGTTTTTAATAAATTAGGCGGATGTTTTAAGTTTTGTCCGGTTATGTTTTAGTTTTAAATTTTAGTTGACAATATGGTATCCTTTTTTTTAATTATTTTTTTATATAAAACTTTGCTTTGTTTACATATTCATATTTTACATAAAAATTTTATTTTTATTTATATTTTATTTTATTTTGTTTTGATTGTTTATATTCCCTTTTCATCATTAGGTACATACAACACTGTCTTTATGGCTAGTTCTGAAGATGGTGAGGATGCCATAGTAGCTGTCACAGTAGCTACAACATCATTGATAGCATGCTATTATCAATACTTTGTGCAGAAAATTGTATGTCATAATTCAATTCTTAGTGGCTCGGCGCACGTAGATGAAATTGTAAATGGACACGATGTACGATGTCAAGACAGTTTTCGGATGGAAAAACATATTTTTTGCTATTATGTGAATTGTTACAAGAAAAACAGCTGCTTCGCCACAGCAAGGGAGTTAGAGTTGAGGAGAAGGTGGCAATATTTATGATTGCCATTGGTCATAATTAACGCAATAGAATACTCCAAGAACGTTTTCGACATTCGGGTGAGGCAATCAGTCAACACTTTAACGCTGTCTTGGATGATATTGTTCAACTTGCAGATGATTTTCTCCAACCAGCAGGGCCTAGTACACCTGATGAGATAAGAGAAAATCCGAGGTTTTATCCATATTTTAAGGTACACAATTCTTATTGTTATTTCTTACTTAAAATTAGCTTTATATAATTTCTATAAGTTTATGTATATATTATCAACTAATTATTAATTTGTATTCAACTGTAAGATTGTATTGGAGCAATAGACGGAATTCACATACTTGCAATGGTTAGTGAGGACGAACAATCTCTTTATCAGAACAGAAAAGGATTTATTTCTCAGAACGTTTTAGCAGCGTGCTCATTCGATTTGCAATTTCAATATGTTCTTGCGGGTTTGGAAGGTTCTTCATATGACGGGCGTATATTAGATTCAGCTTTAACAAGATCTGATAAATTAAAAGTACCAGAAGATATGATATATATCATTATTATTTTTTATATAGGTATTTCATTTGTATTTTACTATTGTGATAATATAATTTTCAATTTGTATTTGATTTAGGAAAATATTATCTTGGAGATGCAGGATTCGCCCTTATGCCAAAATTTATTACTCCATATCGAGGCGTTTGTTATCACTTGAAGGAGTATGGGAGAAATCGTCCTTAAAACGCTAAGGAATTATTTAATCTTCGACATTCATCATTACGGAATGCAGTTGAACGTGTTATTTGAGTACTTAAAAGACGCTTCATTATTTTGCAAGCACAACCTCAATATCTGAATCACAAGTGAAAATTATGCTATCATGTTGCATCATCCATAACCACATTCACAGGGAGTGTATAAATGACTTGTTTCTTGATGATAAAGATGTTATTACTGTACAACAAACCGATCTTGGGGAACCAGAAGACAACAACGAAGGTACTAGACTGGGGAGAAATAGAGAGCGAGATTTAGCATCAGAACGTCGTACTTCAATTGCTCGCGCAATGTGGAATAATTATCGACGTCGCCGCCGTAGCATCTAGTTTTTTAGCATTAATTTTTATTGGATTCTCGTTTTAATATTTTTATTTTAATATTTTTTTTATTTTTTTATCGAATTCTTATTTTGATATTTCTATTTTAGAATATTTTCATTTTAAAATATCCGACGTTGATTCACATATTTCATATCTAAAGTTAGGGAGTTTGAAACAAACATCATTTAGATTAACCTACTACTGGATTGGATGTTAAACAAACGCAATTTAACATAATCCATGATATGATAGAATTTCAAACAAACAACACTAAAACTATCATTCTCAAAATTATCATAAACTAAATTAAGATAATCTATTCTAGGATATGTTATCCCATTTCCTATCTTCCAAATAGATACTTTAACTTTTCTTTAAAACTAGTAGAGAAAGGTTTGTTCATCCATAAGGACTCACCATGTTTAATAGTGACTTTCCATACATTTATATACTAAATGATCTATGGGTGAAAGGCATGACCAATACAAAAATATTTTTCACTCATACAAAATAACTTTTCGTTAAATTTACCCAAGGTCGAATCAATAAAAATAAATGAAAATGTGTGAAAAAGTTTCTTCGGAGAATGACCATGACAACAACCAATATGATATTTTATTCCTTAATCAAAGTTATCCCATGAAGTTTGGCGGTAGTAGAAATTGTGGTCCATCAGAGGATTATCATGCACAAGCTAAACGAAAGTGGTAGTACTAGTGATCAATCACAATGAAGGCCTATTCTAGCCCATTAGAGGCCCAAGCTCACTAATCATCGACAACAAACAGTCTTGTTCACATTTTGAGCAACTTGCTAATTTCTATGGCCTTCCAAGTGACCGGATTTCTTTTCTTTTTTTTTCTTTTTTTTTGCATAATCCTTTAAAAAGTGTTTGTTTGACATGAGTATTTAATTATTAAGTATTTAATTATTAAGTAATCAATGGATGATCCTATAATCATGCATACTAAATAATTTTGTCTCTGGTTACATAATTCCCAAAATAAAATTAAAGGAGAAAGTTATGATATCACGTGCATACTCATGACTCTTGAGAGAGTGCATACTCATCACTCTTGAGAGAGTGTATAAAATCGGATTTGGGATACTGGTGGGTAGATTGGGAAAATAGGAAAAATAAAGCTTAGAATTTGGGTCAATCTCAAATTTTAATGTAGCTTCAAGATTTAGGTCGAGAATTTATGGCGGTAACAACTAACAACCTGAGTATTTATAGATAAACATCAAAGTCTACTTTAAAAAAAACATCAAAATTATTATTATTACTAAGAATTATTAGTTAATCCAATCCACAAGACCCATTTAGTGTGTAGTTTATCTAGTTTTTGGATCAAAAAATTTATCCCCAAGTCTAAACACGCGTGAGAAGTATTATATAATTATTATAAATTCTAAAACTATCCCAATGTCAAATAAGGTATAAAGAAATATCAATAAATCTTTTTCCATTATTCTTTGATCAGATCAGTTTTTTCTCCTCTGAAAGATTTTATTTTTTTTCTCGGTTTTAAATAGGCTCTAATCTTTGTGAAGCTTTTTGTCGAGTCCAATTGCAGACCCTTTTTTTTCCTCTTGCTTCTGCTAGTGCTCTGTAATCTAAAAATAATAAAATTATGTGTATAAATATATAGTATCAAATTGTAGAAAGTATCCTCTCCTAAAATATCTAAAAGATATCCCCAAATATCCTCTTTCCTTTTCGTAAATTAAACAAAATGATACCTTAAATGGAGAATCCAAATCCCCAAATGTCAAAACTGGATACATCACCAATACACCAATTTTCATATCCATGCTTCATAGGTTGTGAAATAATGGCCCTTGATCTAATGGATATAGTTCTATAGGTACATTAACATGAATATCAATATTGAGAAAGTGATGGCATCATACGTATATGTTGTTTCATTTCATTTCCACTTTAGCCTTAAAAACAACCATTGTTCCATCCTCTTTTAAGGAATGCCTCTATTTGAGGCCTTTTGGTAATATGTTTACATATTCAAGAAAATAGCACAGAGCTACAAAGATTTTCTTTTTTTGATTTAAAAGGTTAAAATTTTATTGATAAAAGAAAAAGGCAACAAGACGAAGAAATGCTTAGGCGAAAAAACGAGAGACCAACGGTCTACTCCATCCTAGCTGACTTGCAGCACAAAAAAAAAGCAAAAAACCAACAAACTGCAACCTCATTAGCTTGAGATCTTAAACCAGAAACTCAAGCGACCAAAATACAAGGAAAAGATGATTAAGACTTCCTGCTATGAGATCTTTGGCTCCTCCCCATAGTATTCTCTTTGCCTTCCTTGTTATCGTTCTTTTCATTCCCATTCCGTTGCAATCTATGTAGTTCCCTTTCAGATATATCTATTGGGAATCGACTTCCTTCTTTGAAGTCACTATAAACTATAAACGGATTTTTTTTTAGGGGAAGGATCCTGCTTACCCTTCTTAGAAGAGGTTTTGTTCCCTTTAGCCACGGTTCATTTTCCTTGAGTATAGACTCTGACCCATTTGAAGTTGTGGAAAGAGAATTCTTGTCCTTCCTAGCACCCTTATTTTCTGCAAAGATTGTTGCTTGTTCACCCCCATTCACCCTCTCTGCTCCTATCCCTTCTTTTTGAGGAGTCTTTCCATTTACCCCATTTCCACTACCACGGTCTACAAAGATTGATGACTGAGGTCTGAAGTAGATATTCTGATAATCAAGAAAAAAAGTTGAAAAAATTGTTGATGGATCCGGCCGGGCCCCTTACTTGTTGAATTCGAAGTTGTTATTTAGTCGTCCTCAAGGTGGCTTCTTTTGTATTGTTGGGTACTAAATGCCCTAGTATAAATAGATGATTTTTTATGTGATTGGTTGACTCATTGTTTAGATGAAGCATATAATATGACTTTCACACTTAATTTGGTGATGCTTCCAAAAGAAAAAAAAAATTGATCAAATAAAATTATTATTAAAACTTAAGAAAGACCAGAGTTTGACCAGAGTTGTGATCCCTGACTAATAAATTACAAACTAAAGATGGATAGTTATAATAACTTTTAATGTTGAATTTATTATTCCTAACTAAACAAGAGATACCATCTGCAACTTGGTTATCATCTCTTCTTATAAAAGTGAAACAACACAAAGTGAAATCTAAAAACCTAAACTTTATTTCATTAATGATATTCTTATTTTCCCACTGAACTAGAGAATAAGAATTAGTGATAGATTGAATGACCGTTTTTGCATCAGCTTCAATGTGGATCTTATCAAGGTTTTTAGATTTAGCCCAACTAAATTCCTCATGAACAACCATACATTCTGCTCTTTCAGATCCTAGGATGTCATTTGAGTAGATGCCTCTTCCTCCATATTATCCTATATGATCCCACGTTACTATACCAAAACTCATTTGATTAGTATCATAGTCAAAAGAAACATCTATATTAAATTTAACAACATTCACTTTAGACTTTGATTAGCTCGTAAAATTTGAAATTTACATTTTTTGGGTTTGTGTTTAAATCTCGTTCCCATGTACTCAATACTGGCACGACACACTTTAGAAGTGTACTACTCCTTGATGTCAATGGTCGATCTTTATAAATGTGGGACTTCTAAAGAAATATAAATGATAAAATTATCTGTGTTTATACAGTACTTCAAGAACAAGATTTGTTGTTATATATCACCTTGACATTAACAATCTCGATAAACTATTCAAAATTGATAAAACGAAAGTGGGATTTATTTGAACCCAAAGCTCTCTTAAACCATATTGCCTTTTAACCAATGGAATTATATCAACCTATGTTATTTAACCTCCGGAATTGTAACAATATAATTAATTTGCCTTACCACCTGCAGTTGATGAATGCATTTACTGTTTGAGGCATTTCAGTTTACTTCTATTCAGTTATCTCCACCATCTCATGATTTTTTGGTTTCAAAACATAAATATCTGGGGACAATATGTTCAATTGGTAATCACATATTTAGTCGTAGATCTCGAATAGAATTGGTTTACATGCTCCGAATTTTATGGACTATATCTTTAGATTTTTTGTTTTTGTTTTGTCTGTCTTTGTATATCATCAGTTGCTCATTAGTGAAGCGGCCCTCATACAAACCAAACTTTCACGTACAAGACATAAAAACTTCTTGAAGACGAATTTTTCATTTTCTTTAGTGGTTAGAGACGATAGACAACAGAGAAACATTACTAAAGGTAGTGAAATGAAGACCATAACATAACCTAATAATAGAGGGAGCTCAAACCCAATCATTTTTTCAACATTTTGAGCAATTTGTTTATTCCTAAGCCAGGCTTCCTCTGCCCATAAGCAGTGCTTGTGAGAGGAAGTCTAGACTTGCCGATCGGTGTGGTGTACCACACAGGTACACAAGAATGGTGTAAGAATTTGGAATAGATTTGCATCCAAGAAGCAAGAAGGCCTTGGGATGGATATTTAGATGATTTCGAGAGATGCAAATAATTTTAAAAAAAAAAAAAAAAATCGCGCATTTAGAGCTTATTTAACGGAAGGTGAAAATTTTATTTTTCTATGACACATAGGATTTTAAACTTTCATCTAAAATAAACTCATCTCCGATAGAAGGTCCTATAAAATAAAAGGGATGTCATACTAAATAAAAAAAAATTAGAAAAAGTCTTAACTAGACGTTCGGTTAGACCATCCAGATCATTTTTTTTTCCTATTTTTTTTCTATAGTAATTATTTCAAATAAGATTAAACGGTTAAAATTTTATCAAACTAGAGATTCTAAAGTTTAAACCTATATACTATTGGAGATAGTTTATGAACTATGGGGTCTTATATTTACAACGTATGTAGGATGCATGAATAAAAGGCCTAAATAATCTGCCTATATTGGAGCCTACGAGCTTTATTTTGGCCTACCACTAAAGTTAAAATATTGTCATTATGAAAAAAAAAAACAAAAAACATTTATTCAACTATTTATGTTATTAACTAATATGCTTGATTAGTAGTATTAATTAATTCAAATGTTAGTTAAACTTAGTTAGTGATTAAAACTAGATTATAGTTAGTGTTAGATTGTAAGAATTAGAGTAGAGTTGTTTTTCAAAGTTTGTAGATGAAGGAGAAAAAGTTAGGGAAAACTAGGGTTTTATGATTTGGTAGTAAAGATGAAAATTTATAGTGACGATGATGACTCTAGTGGTGATGATGAATTGGGGGCATCAATGTATCACCAATCAGACTACTAAAGAGAGTTCGATCCTACCAATTTGGATTATTTGTTGGATGAACAAGAATGTGTGGATCAAGGCATATTTGATGAATTTTACTCAAGCAAATGAAGAATCTAACCGGGAAAATGAAGGTCTTGATGCTTTCAATCACCAGGTATACGTTATTAGGATCTCCAAACATGTTTTTCAACCTTCTAATCGCCTAAAAGTGGATTTTTTATAAAATTTTAAGTTATTTTCTGGGTTATGTTCTACCCAGAATCATTGGATAAAATAACATCGTATCAAACGTAACTATATCTCCTTGAGAATATGAACCGGAATCGGTGGATGTGATCATGAATAACGACCGATTCTGTTATATAATTTGGCGGGATTGGTAGGTCAATAATCGGCATTTATGGACTCATTTATCGAACAATTTCATCCCTTGAAGATTTTCCCAAAATTCTCCAAAAACAGAATCATTCGATAGGTGTTGCTCTATGCGCCGATTCTAATTGAAAAAATGTCCAGAGAGTTCCATTTGTTGAATGCTAGAATCGGCACATAAGTCAGTTCACGTGTGCTGATTCCATCCTTGGGGGATTTTTTTCAAAAATGTAGACAAGGCAGAATCGGTTGATATGGGAGAACATAAAGGACGATTCTTTAGAAGGAAACACAGGGCAAGAAAAAGGTTTTCATCGTCCCTTCGCAAGCGAGTACAAGATGAGTAAGACTAAAAGGGGAAGCAAGGAAAAAGATGTCCATGGATTCCCCACAAGAGCCGTTGACTATAAAAGAGGCAATCGGTTATCAAGTTACACCTAGGGATGTGTGGGGTAGACCACATCGAACGTGTTATACGATATTCCATGAGTATCTTACGAAACTCCCTTCAATCATTCATCCCTACGTATTACCTATCGACGACATGGATGAGGATAAAAATTATGGATTTCACGTTACGGCCGAACAAATAGGCCATTTAAGTTTGGCGGATGATGAGAACCTAACCCAATGTCAATATTTTAGAAAGATGATAGTCTTACGACTATAAGAAGATAAGGAATTCTACATCTCGATGATGAGGGAAGGTACAATGGAAGATAAAGAAGTTGAGTTCGACGAATTGGTTGCTCGTGTTCAAGGGTCGAAGGGGGATGAACCAATTACCAATAAGCATTGGATGACAATGCCTCAATGTGGCCATCTTTTGGCGGATACGTGGAGTTGCGTTGTTCATTATTTTGGTCAGGGAGTATCTCTTACCTTCACACCAAAGAGAACAAAGTGTGATGAATCGCTTAAGGATCGAAGAATTGTTATAGTCAACATTAGCAATATATATTTTATCGGTCTTAGGCTATGCGAAGATTGTCCATTACCTTCACTGTGTAGGTTCACTTATTTTTCAGGTTTCATCAACAACATTTCTAAGGAATGGATGAAAAAATACGAGTCCAACATGAAACTTTGGGATGAATTGGTAGAGTCGAAACAAATCAAGAGTACAATCGTGTTGCACTAAGTATTTTTCTTTTGTTAACAAATGAACTATAGGATCTCCATGGTTTGTAGCTTTCATATATTGAACAACCACTCTTAATAAATGAATGGATTTGCTTTTTGGTTACTTTAAATTGTTGTTGGAACTTTTTTAAAACAAAAGCAATTGCATGAAAAATTGAAAATGAGTTACTCAGAATCGGTGGATATGACACATACATGTCGACCGATTCTGATTCACATTTACCAGATAGTCATTCAGAATCGTTGGATACATAAGCGTAATGTCCACCAATTCTGGATCTATTGCGAAAACCTGCAATTGTCGCAACAAGTGCAGCTGGAATCGGTAGACATGTATGTGCATTGTCCAACGATTCTGGATCACAATTGTAAAAAATTTGATATTCTTTACCACCAATAATTTAATGTAACAACGAATAACGAACTTCAAATCATTCATATAACATATTAAACCATAAGTTCATCTATCCATCCACCAACAAAATAAAAATAAGTATCCGAATAAAACAAGACAAACTAGGTAACACAACAATTCTTAGTTTAGGATAGCCAACAAGTATTAAAAATATGATTAGGTATCAGAAGCAGGAGGAGCGACACCATCAGCAGCAGCAGCGGCAACAACATCTTCAGCAACAACCTCTTCAAGTATTGCATCTTGGGCTCTCCAATTAGCAATATCCTCTCTTCAGAAGGATTCAATCACCTCCTCAAGCTCTTCCATTGTCAACAAACGCAGGGGTTCTAGGACTTCTTCCATTTTGATCTGGCTAGGGCAGCTGAGGTCGCGGACAACCTTTTTCTTTGGCTTCCTATCATTGTCACATTGTCTTGTTGGACCATAACCTCTTTTGCGACCATCCATAATGGTTATACAAATAAACAAATTGGACAACAAAAAATTCAATCAATAATCTCTAGTTGAAGCAATTAATAATCAACAACAATAATCTTTAGTTCAATCACCAGCAAATAATTATGTATATAATGAACAAAACATAATCGTTGGATAAGACCATATTTATCCAATGATTCTAACTGTATAAGCTATCAGGAAAAGACCAAACCAGAATCGTTAGTTAGGCAGTATGTCAAGATACTGATTCTTTTTACTGATAAAACACAACAAATTTTATATACAAAATCGTTACATATGGTCTGTAGTAAGCAATGATTCTCATCAGGTAGTAGTAAAACATGAAAACAAAGGAATCGGTGGATAATAAGGTGCCTTATCCAACGATTCCAGTATAGAAAAAAAAAACTAGAATCGTCGGATATGTTCTTTCGTATCCAACGATTCTGACAATGGTAACTTTGTACGAGGAATATGAAACATGAATCGTTGGATACGATGGATCCACATCCAACGATTCTGGAAAAAACATGAGTTTTATTTACGAAAACGAAGATTTCTACACATGGATCTATCACGAATGCTATTATAAGAAAGGGTTTATAGAGATTTACCTTGTAGTTAACTCTAGATGATGGGATTTTGTTTTTGGAAAAGTTAGGGTTAGGGTTTTTAGATTTGGGAGTGAGAGGAAATGAAAAGTTTTTTTTTTTAATTTAGATTTTATTTGATTTGGAATGTAATGAAATTAAGAAAGTTTTTTGTATTTATATTTTGATTTAAATATTAGGGGTAATTAATGAGTAAATGGTAGTGTAGTAATTTTTATAATAGCTAAATAGACACCCTTTATCCCACATTTTAATTGGGAATAAAATTTAGTAGGACTAAAATAATTCTTGTAGGTCCCAATATAATCAGGTAAATAAGATCTCTACGTAGAATTTTTTGCATCTTCCATTACAGATGCTCTTAGTTTTATCGGTGTCTAGGCCACTCTAGAGCTGTAATCAGGCTTAGGGTGCCAGCGCCGCTCTGAAAAATACTAAAGAATTTGGTTACATATAATTTCTCAAGTGTTCCACAACTTTGTCCCCAAACTAATTTCTATTCTATATCTTGTCAGCTGCTTGTTATGAATCATGATGGCCCATGATGGCCCTTGATTCCAATGGATATAGTTCTATAAATACATTACCATGAAATCAATTCTGAAAAAGTGATGGCATCTATATATATATTGTTTTATTTTATTTCCACTTTGGCACCCATAAAAACATCCATTTCTGCCTCTCCATCCTCATTAAGGATTGCCTCTATTTGAGGTCTTTTGGTAATATGTTTACAGATTCAAGAAAATAACACAGAACTACAAACATTGAAGACTGAAGTCTGAAGTAGATTTCAGATAAAAGCTGAAAAAATTGATGATGGTCCCTGAATCCAAAAGTGCCGTTAATTTAGTTGTCCTCAAGGTGGCTTCTTTCATATTGTTGGATACCAAAAAAGAAAAGAAAAAGAACCAGTGGTTCTTAACCAAATAAGCCTCCTTAAGTTATCCTAAGATATTCACAAACTAAGTCCCATTTCAATTTTGAAGCTCCCCAATCGACACCCCAATGCTATGATCATTACTGGTGTAGTAGTATATCTGTTTCTTTCATTTTCTTTTCATCGAAATGGGATGCGGTTTCAGACAGGTGATCCCAAGCGGCAAGGTTTCTGATGGTTGCAATTTGGTTGTACGGCTTGAAGTGAATGGAGTCCTAATGTAGTTTTGTGCTTCTAAACTAACCAAAATTCAAGATAAAAGATCAGCTAACACTTCATCCATTAATGAACCCGTAATCATACTCTCCATCTCAAATACTAAGTCTTCATAGTTAATTCCCCAATGTCCACCTTTTTCCATCTCTCTAACATGAACTTTTCTGCTGTCTTGAAGACCCCAGTCTAATGGGTCACACTGTCCATTCATCCAATTCTTGGCTAATCTCAACAGCTCATTGTCCAATTTCTCCTCACTTCTTTTACTTACTATCACCCTTTCATTTGTAGTTCTTTCAATGATTTCATCTTTGAAGAAATCAAGCAAAAGAAGATCTTCAATACTATTAACTGATTTGTGGTTCTCATTTCTAGCCGTTTCTTTGATAGTACATTGAAAGAGCTTTTTCGCTTTCTCTTCTGCTTTGGACATATGATCTTGTTCTTCCTCTTCCTCTTCTTGTTGTTCCGATACCGATGATATAACGTATGATGAACTGTTACTTGTGAAAATCGATGATGCATAACTATCACTTGGTGATTCAAGAGAATCATGGCTCAGTATTGCTTCAAATGATGCAATTCTTTTACTTAAATTGATAGGGTCGAGTTGGCCAAGGCCCTCGAACCGACGGATTTTCTGCATAAGATTTTTCTTCGACTCTGTTAAACAAAAACAACACGACATTAAATTAAGTACATACGAATGAGATTAATGCAAGAACATGCCAAGTTGCTAAAAATTATTTTGGACCACATCAGTTTAGCCAATATTGGCTTAACTCAAATTAAATGGTCTAAATCTAGATTTAAAGCCTCCAAATCTGAAGTCTCTACTACGAGATGGTCTACTAAGAGATCCCTACCATGTGATGTAAACTGTAAAGGGTCATTGGCATTTAACTCCCAATGGGATATGTCATTTACAGAGTTACCATTAAAAATTGCCTGCACACATTCTGTGAGATTTGGCTGTATAATTTAAAAAATGCGGATTCCATTAACAATGGTGTCAAGTGGATAGAAAATTAGATTTGCTCAGGTGATATTAGATGTGAACAATCTAATTATTGATTAATCATATTTTTCAAGTAATAGTTTGTTTATAGCACGTCCACTAAACGTGAATTTAAAAGTAATGATCAGGTTATCATAGACTGCTTCGAATCAGAATATATTTCCTTGATAAGCAACTTACTTTCCATGTTGGCAAGGCTAGATTGGAACAAGGATGAAGATGAGCTACTTTCTTCTTCATCTTCTTCACTTGGAAAATCAAGAGTTGAGACTGGACTGTTAAATTGTTGGACCTTCCCATACTGATGACCCTGTTCACCCCGGAGATCTCCCTATAAAAATTCAGTATAATAAAAATTAGTTAAACAATTGTATGCAGTGATACTAGGCAAAAAATAACACAATAAGACTCTTAAGTACACAAATAACAGGAAAATAAACATTTCTAAAACAATGAAATCAATGCCAGCTAGTTTAGTTGGTAACGAAAGATCTAACTAACCAAACGATCGACAATGAATGGAATATTCGACGAGACAAGAACCCTTGCTCAATGGGATTAACAAAACCTCTCAATCATCAAACCAAATGGGGTTATCAGTTATCTGTTACAAGATCAACCAGCTAGTGTGGTTGACATTCTAATATTCTATGATCTCACAAAGATGGGTTAGGGTCAATGCCAAGCGGGTTGAATGGGTTAGAGTCGGGTCGAGTCATATATATTGCTAACCCTGGATTAGTTGAAAAGTGTGCCTAATCACTATACACGTGGACAGCTCGTGCGTGTGGTAATACGTGCTGTCAAAAAGTACTCTTACCTAAACTAGAGAGACCGACAAAATGTTAAAAAGAATAAACTTAAATGACTAAAGTACCCTAATCTCTCATAACTGTCTAACTACCATTTAAATTAGGGATCTAAAAATATAAACAATAACTTAAATAGGGTTCTAACTGTGAATAAGGCTTTAAATATTGGGGGTCTATATTTAACTGTCAGGAAAATAACATAGCTATAGTGAACAACCTTAAAGCCCTGGAGTTAACGCGTGAAGTAACGGCGTGAATTCCGCTGATTAAATTTAATTTTTGGGACTCCCCAGAAAAATGTTAGATTTACACCATTTATTGCATCACACGTGGATATACCCAGCTGTTCATCAAACAGCAAATACCCAAAATACCTTTCATACTAAAATGGAGAAAATCGAATTGATTTATGAAATCGAATCTGATAAACCCTTACCAACAGACACAGAATTAAACACAAGAATTCAAAAATACCTAATCAAAATTACTAATTAGATAATTAAGGCTAATAGTATGATAATTACCATTAAGATTAATAGTATGATAATTAGTAGTACCTTTTGAATGGAAATTTCTTCTTCTTCAACAACAATTTCTTGGTTTGTACTACATTTTTGATTCAGCTTATCTGAATCATCATCAGCTGGACATTCTGAAATACTGATACCAGTACAAATACTAATTGATGAAGAACAATGTAAATCAGAATCTGTGTCTTTTTTTTGTTTGAATGATTTAAATTCACGATTGTGATTATTATCACGAGTATGATCACATTCTGAATCAGATGATGATGGTGACCAACTATAAATAGTATTAGTAGTTGTAGTGATTGTTTGAATCGATAACGAAGACGATGATCTCTTATGTAAATCACGAAATGATTTCCATTTCATAATATCTTTTACTCTACCAGCATCTTTAACAATCTCTTTCTCAACTTCCCTATTATTCTTTTCACTGTTACTTTTTCTCCAGAAACTTTTACTCTTTAATTTCTTCGAAACACTTCTTGATAAAGAATTCCCCTGTTTCGTCGATGATGATGATGATGATGATAATGAAGATAACTTACTAGATGATGAAGAAGAAGAAGAAAATGTTAAGTACTTGACTACATTGATTACAGCAACTGAAGCTTTTTGTAATGCTGAAACTGTAGTTGATGTTGTTGTTGATTTGTTTCTAAGAAGATGATGGTTTTTAGGGAAACTAGGGTTTTTAGTTAGATCTCTAGATTTAAGATCCATTTCAACAAGATGTCTAATTGAATAAGTACAACAAGTTTTTCTTGGAAATGATTTGAATCCATTTGATGAACATGAACTCATTTCTTCTTTTAGAAAATCTTTTAAAAGCACAATTCTTCTCTCCATTACTGGTTTCTTTTTTGATTGCTTCAACTCAATTTCCATGATTGATGAAACAAGAATGAAAGAACACTAAGAATATTGGTGGGATAAGATGAAAAGATTGAAATTATTGCATTGAATTAGAAATGCAGTAGAGAAATTGCAGAGGAGAGACAAGAATGTTTAAGTAGCTGAAAAGCTTAGATAAGAAAAGAAACAGAAACAGAAGCATTTAAGATATAGACCTGTTTACAGAGATTGAAAGAGAAAGAACAAGTGAAGTTCCATTCAATTCTCACCCAGAGGAAGATAATTAAAACCCTAGAAATTTGAATTTTGAAAGTGAGAGAGTGAGAGAAATTTTTGAAATGGGGAGTGAGTGAAGAATACTAATAGAAGAAGGAGAGGGGTAGTTTCTTACTTTCTTATATGATTTGTTTTTTTGTTTTACTTTGTAGAAATTTTGTTGGTGAAGATCTCCAGGTTATAGAAGAAGCATTCTGTATGTACTACAACTGCATCGAAAATTGCTTTGGATGCTTCTATTTAATATTTTAGGGGTTGAATTTTTTGAGTTCTAATTGCTTATTTTTAAACTAAATGCCACACCGGATAAAAACAAGTAGATCTAGTGGGAGATACACACGAGTGGGTGAAGTTGACATCACTTGTAATTGGTTATTGGTCGGCTAATCGAGAGGTGCTCGCGATATATGTTCCAGAAAAAAAAAAATTTAAAATGGGATCCTATGATTCATACATTCTGAGGGATTTTAACTGTGTAGAATGATCGAAAGCCGGGCTCCTAGAAAAATAAATACAAAGGAAGTCTTCTACTGTTGACGGGGAATATGAGATTGTGGGTTTAATTTGACTCATATTAGATATGGGTGAATAGAGTTAGGCCTAGGATATACTAGTTTGACTCTCAAGTTGAAAGTACAAGAAAATGAGATCATGTCATTAATATAGGTGGAAGTAAATTTTATAATCTCAGCAAGGAAAGGAAATCGTAAAATTTATACTCAATTGGCTTAGAATAATAGCCTCTGGATTTCAAAATTTTGATTCTCCTGGATCCAATACATCCGGGGATTGGTCTGTAAATTCAATTTCATACAGTACGTTTACTGTGTTTCACTTGTAGTAATTTGATAATTCTCAGTAATTAACCGTATCTTATGCAGAGTTATAGAGCCGGTTGGAAAACAGGAACAATTTACCAAGAATGGATTTTTAGAAATAAAAAACCAGTTTTTTATAAAGTAAAATATTTTGGTTTCAAACTTCGGCTTCTACAAATAATTATTCTTTAGCCTCTTTGTATAGATTCTTTTTGTTTTCTTTCTTAATTTACTCTATCACCAACACGATCAACAATCATCACCCACCATCAAAATGGACCGAAAGCTACAAAACTGCAAGTGTTGTCACCGTCAACTTTTAATTCTTATCGCCATCACTCAATTTTCACATCTTCTTTACATTATGTGCAGCTTTTCAAAAATTTCATTGGCACGTCATTTGTGACCTCTTGGTAATGCGAATTTCATTTGCATAGCCTTGTCATGTATTTATGATCTCTCTGCTCTTTGAAATATGTGCTTTGCATATTTGTCCCTTCAACTCAAATCTCATTACATGATGTTTGCATGTACAACCTTGATAGGTGTAAGCGTTGTTTAGTGCATGCACCGGCACAAACTCCAAACATGGTTACTTTAATCACCTCCTCGGTGACGGAGTCAGGAATATGGGTATGGGTATGGGCATGGGTATGGGTATGGGTATGGGTATGGGAGGACAACTATTGTAGCAATGTAATATCCCAATTCGGCAGGTAGGGTTCGCCGAATGGAATATAGGTAATGGTTTGTCCTTTCCTAACACCGAGGCTTTTTCAGCACAGTTGGCTCTAGAGTTGGCAAAAAGCTCCGCAGTTAAGCGTGCTCGGGCGGGAGTAATCCAGGGATGGGTGACCTCCTGGGAAGCTGCTGCTGGATAACCGCAGCGGAAATTGTTAAGGTTAAGAAAGCACTAAACAGAGGAAAATGTTAAGGTTAAGAAATCACTGAATTGATATCACACAATGGACAGAGCCACCTGCTCAGCAAATTATCCTTAACACAATAGTCGCGGGTACTACTCAAGAATGAGAGATGCTATACTCCAACGACGGAGATGTGTCAAGGATAGAACTGCCCGTTATGAATTGTATAAGCACAATACAAATCACCCTCAAGAACTTAACAGCAAGATAGTGGAAGGGAAATAAACAAACAGTGCGCAAAACAAAGCAAGATGAGGGGAAAAGAAGACAGGATATTAGCTGCTTCTGGAGTGATTTGAAATGAAGAAATCCGTTTTTTTTTATAGGCAGAAGAAGAGAGTAACATTAATGGGTACTGATTGAAAATCAATTTCGTGCATGAAGCACGGACATAAATCTTGAAACGGAATTAAAACGGTCAAAAATCTATTCTCTCTTTAATTCAACTTATATCACGCCGGGCCAGACGCCCCCCACATTTAAACAAAATTTAATTTAGTTTTAAATTCTTTAAGGAAAATAGTTCAGTTCGAAAAAGATAAGTCTTGGTTGGCCCGCACCCGCAAACCTTGGTAGACCCGCAGCCTCAGCCACTCCCGCAAGCTTTGCAAAACCCGCAGACTCAGCCATGCCCGCTCCCGCAAGCCTTGGTAGACCAGCAGGCTCAGTCACGCCCGCCCCCGCACCCGTAACCACAACCACAACCGCAAACGAAAGCAAGAACGCGAACCCGAACCCAAGCCCGAGCCCGACCTGACCGTGCGTGCTTCGGTGCGAAGCACCGCGTGTGTGTGAAAAGTATGGTTGCACAAACTAGCACATAGCCTTAGTCCTCCCCCAACCACAAAAGTGTCTAAACCCCTAAGGGACCTCCCTTAGATGCAACATTCTAGGTAATAAGGAGAGGAATCATCTTTCGTTTGTCCAATGTGGGACTAAAGGTTCATTCACAAAAGTGAAAATGAGCTAGTGTACCTTAGTGACTTCTTGGTCCTAAGATCCATTCCTACCAAGACCAAAACAACATTTTAAGTTTATTTTCTCCAACAATCCCCCACATAAATGAAAACCCGATGAAAACAGAAATCAGAAAGCGAGAAATACCACTTTAGGCAATAGGTGTCCATAAGGTCTTGAACCTTTGCTTAGTGAGAAATTACCGGAACTACTTGATGGACAGAACGCGATGTCTTGAACTGTCATCGTTTGGTGTAGTTCATCAATAACTTCCTCGCGTGATATCACTCTAGGTGATGTCAAGTTCGTGCCGTTGTGTCCATTTTGGCTCTGGACGTATCCTGTTTCTCAGAATGCTCTAGAGAATCAGTTCAATTCTCATAGGAAGCGGCCCACTTCCTCATTCAGATAGGTGAGTTCTATCAAGAGTATTTACTGCTACACCTCACTTCAATCTTAAATTGAAACTATAAAACTCATTAAGATTTGATAAAAAAGCCATCCTTTACATGCAGTCACACTATCACGTCTACACCATAGGGAAGGGACAGAGAATGAAATTCTCTGATAGTGTTTCCTTTAACCCACCACAAATTAGTTGTCTCATTCGAAACCTTGATCTTGGGATCTCCAGTCAGCAAGGTTGAGTATCCTTCATGGAAAGGTCCGTGATATTATCCTTAGACCTCACAAAGTCAACAGAAATAACGCCAGTTGAGATTAGTTGTTTTAGGGAATTGTGTCTTTTACAAATGTGTATAGACTTCCCATTATAGTTGTTGTTTTTAGCATTAGCTATTGCAGCTTGACTATCACAATGTATAGATATAGCTGGCACAGGCCAAAGAGGAATGTCTAGTAAAAAGCATCTTAGCCAAGCGTCTTCCTCTCCTGCTTTATCTAAAACAATAAACTCTGATTCCATAGTGGATCGAGCTGTACATGTCTTTTTGGAACTCTTCCAAGATACAGACCCGCATGCTAGAGTGAAAACATATCCACTCGTAGACTTAGACTCCTCTAAGTCTAATATCCAGTTTGCATCACAAAATCCTTCAAGGACTGCAGGGTAACTCTCATAGTTTAAACAAAAGTTCAAAGTGTACTTCAAGTACCTTAACACTCTAATAAGTGCATCCCAATGCTCTTTCCATGGATTACAGGTATACATACTCAAACTACTCACAGCATAAGCAATGTCTGGTCTCGTACAATTCATCAAATACATCAGACTTCCTATAACACGTGAATATTCAAGTTGTGAAACTCCATCACCCTTATTCTTTTCGAGTCTACAAAAAGGATCATACGGAGTACAAGCAGGTTTACAATCAAACTGGTTATATTTCTTAAGCACACATTCAATACAATGAGATTGACTAAGACTATATCCATTAGAATTTCTTCTAATCTTCATCCCTAAGATTAGATCAGCGGGGCCTAAGTCTTTCATGTCAAAGTTATCATTTAGCATGTTCTTTGTGGAATTAATTACATCCATATTTGTACCAAGTATAAGCATATCATCAACATACAAGCATACAATCACACATGCTTTATTCACAAGTTTAGTATAAACACACTTGTCAGATTCATTGATTTTAAAACCACTAGAAATCATTACATGATCAAATTTTTCATGTCACTGTTTAGGTGCTTGTTTCAAACCATACAAAGATTTTTTCAGTTTACAAACTTTGTTTTCACAACCTTTCACTACCAATCCCTCAGGTTGGTCCATATAAATTTCTTCATCTAATTCACCATTTAGAAAAGCTGTTTTAACATCCATTTGATGTATCTCTAAGTTATGAATGGCAGCAATAGCAATTAACATCCTAATGGAAGTAATTCTCGTAGTGAATAAGTATCAAAGAAATCTACACCTTCTATCTGTTTATAGCCTTTAGCTACTAATCTAGCTTTGTATTTTTCCACAGATCCATCTACCTTACGTTTTCTTTTGAAGATCCATTTATAGCCTATGGGTTTACACCCTAGAGGTAAATCTACAATCTCCCAAGTACCATTATGTATAATGGAATCTATTTCACTAATGGAGGATTCTTTCCACCATGGAGCTTCAGAAGAAGTCGTGGCTTCTCTATAAGTCTGTGGATCAGTCTCAGCTAAGCAAGTTATGAAGTCTGGCCCAAAAGATTTTTCAATTCTAAGTATTTTACCTCTTCTAGGCTTTAATTCATCTTCCTTTATAGGTAATGTCTGACTAGTAGAAGGGACATCTAGGGGATCAACACATATCATGCGAGATTCAGATTTCAAAGGAAAAATATTTTCAAAGAACACAGCATCCCTAGATTCCGTAATTGTATTCACACCAATTTCATAAATTTCAGAACTTACAACCATAAATCTATATGCAGTACTATGTTTAGGATACCCTATGAAGACACAGTCAACAGTTTTGGGTCCTATCTTGGTTCTATTAGGTGGAGGAATGGACACCTTAGCCAAACACCCCCACACTTTAAAGTATGCATAAGAAGGTTGTCTACCTTTCCATAACTCATATGGAGTTTTGTCTGATCCTTTAAAGGGTATTATGTTCAAGACATATCAAGATGAAAGGACGGCCTCCCCCCACAAGTTTGTAGGTAGTCCTGAACTAATTAACATGGCCTTCATCATCTCCTTAAGGGTTCGGTTCTTCCGTTCAGCTACACCATTAGATTGTGGTGAATAAGGAGGGGTAACTTCATGTATAATGCCATGTTCTATACAAAAATATCCTATAGAAATTACATACTCACCACCACGGTCAGACCTAACAGTTTTAATGGTAGCACTCATTTGGTTTTCAACTTCTAGTTTATACATCTTAAAGGCTTCTAAGGCATCATCCTTACTTTTAAGTAAATATATGTGACAGTACCTCGTACAATCATCTATAAAAGTGACAAACCATTTCTTACCACCTCTAGTTTGAACTGATTTCATGTCAACTAGGTCTGAATGAATTAATTCTAAGGGTTTAGAATTTCTCTAAATATTTTTCCTGTAAGATATTTTAGCATATTTTGATTTTACGCATATTTCACAATTATGTTCATTAACCAAACTAAATTTGGGTATGCAGCCTATGCTAGCCAGTTTGTTCATTGACTTATAGTTTACATGACCAAGTCTACATGCCAAACATTCAATGACACACAAACATAAGAAGAATCAATTTTATTCATTTCAACAGAGGTTATATTCAGTTTGTAGAGACCCTCAGTCTTATAACCCTTTCTTACATAATCCTTACCCTTCGTGACAATAACTTTCCCAGATTCAAAAAAAAAGTTAAAACCCTTATCATCTAAAAAACCACAAGATACAAGATTTTTGCAGATGTCCGGAACATGAAGAACTTCATTCAATGTGAGAGTTTTGCCAGAAGTGAACTTTAGCCCAACTTTGCCTTTTCCCGTAACCTGTGCTGCGGACGAGTTACCCATGTTGAGTTTCTCCCCTTCCCCTACCTTCTGATAGGATGTGAACATATCTATGTTTCCACAGACATGTTTGGTAATACCAGAGTCTACCCACCAGTCTCTCACATTGGTTACCAAATTGACTTCAGACACTGTGCCAGAAAACTCGTTCTTGTTGCTATCAACCAAATTAGCATTGTTTTTCTTATTAAAGTCCTTACGTTTTCTACAGTGCATTGCCATATGGCCAAGAATTCCGCAAACATAACAGGCACCTTTAATTTTACCAATGCCAGATTTGGGTTTCTGAAACGTACCTTTCTTGTGATGACCAGACTTGCGTTTGCTGTTGTCGCTCTTTTCAGTATTGGAAGACTTGTGTTCAATTACATGAGCCTTGTTGGACATGTCCCTTGCGGAAGATACGTTCTTGTCTTTGGAGCACAACAATTCTTCCACTTGAATCTTCTTACCCAATCAACCATACTGACTTCACCAGTTTTATGTCTCAATCTTCGTTTGTATTCAGACCAGGAAGACGGTAATTTCTCAATCACAACAAACACCTGAAACGTTTCATCTATCACCATATCTTCAGTAAAAATTTCATTGATAATATGCTGAAGTTCAAGGAATTGATCAACCACAGATTTGTCATTTGACATTTTGTATTCCAGGAACCTAGCTACCAAAAATTTCTTACTTCCAGCAGTTTCAGCTTGGTATTTTGCTTCTAAAGCAGCCCATAAATCAAACGTAGAAAAGTTATCTTTTGCATTATAGAAATCATAAAATGCATCTTCTAAACAGTCCAAAATATGATTTTTGGCCATGTAATTCTGTTTATCCCAACTTTCCAACTCCCTTTTATTTTCAGCATCATTCAAAGTCTCATCAAAGCATTTCACAACTAATTCATCTAGCATATCGAAACTCAGAAAGAAAAACATCTTGGATTGTCATCTTTTGAAATCCTTACCACTGAATTTTTCTGGTCTGTCCACATCACTTTTACCCATTGTTACAGAAGAAGTAATTCTATTGTGTTAAGATTGTTGGATCTGCAACAATAGAAATCACTAAACAGAGAAGTTGTTAAGGTTAAGAAAACATTGAATTGATATCACACAATGGACAGAGCCACATGCTCAGCAAATTGTCCTTAACACAATAGTCTGCGGGTACTCCTCAAGAATGAGAGATGTTATACCCCAACAACGGAGATGTGTCAAGGATAGAACTGCCCGTTATGACTTGTATAAGCACAATACAAATCACCCTCAAGAACTTAACAGCAAGATAGTGGAAGGGAAATAAATAAGCAGTGCACAAAACAAAGCAAGAAGAGGGGAAAAGAAGACAGGTTAGTAGCTGCTTTTGGAGTGATTTGAAATGAAGAAATTCGTTTTCTTTTATAGGCAGAAGAAGAGAGTAGCTTTAATGGGTATTGATTGAAAATCAATTTCGTGCATGAAGCACATTCATAAACCTTGAAATGGAATTAAAACGGTCAAAAATTTATGCTCTCTTTAATTCAACTTAAATCATGCCGGGTCAGACGCCCCCCACATTTAAAACAAAATTTAATTTAGTTTTAAATTCTTAAAGGAAAATAATTCAGTTCAAAAAAGGTAAGTCTTGGTTGGCCCGCAGCCGCAGCTACGCCCGCACCCGCAAGCCTTGGTAGACCCGCAGCCTCAGCCACTCCCGTTCCCGCAAGCCTTGGTAGACCCGCAGGCTCAGTCACGCCCGCACCCGCACCCGCAAGCGCAAACCCGAGCCCGACCCGACCGCGCATGTGTGAAAAGTACGGTTGCACCAACTAGCCAATAGCCTTAGTCCTCCCCCAACCACAAAAGTGTTTAAACCCCTAAGGGCCCTCCCTTAGATGCAACTTTCTAGGTAATAAGGAGAAGAATCATCTTTAGTTTCTCCAATGTGGGACTAAAGGTTCATTCAATGAGCTAGTGTACCTTAGTGACTTCTTGGTCCTAAGATTCATTCCTACCAAGACCAAAACAACATTCTAAGTTCTTTTTCTCCAACATTTTTAACGTTGTTGTATGGAATGACGGTCGAAGATCACACAAATTTTTGAAGGATTGTTATATTTTTTTTTTTACTTTAAAAAGTACTATCAAAGTACCAAAAGAATTGGTAAAGTGGTTTACAAAAAATTAGTTTAGTATATTCATAAAACTCCTTAAAAATGTTCTCTTAGTTTTCTGAAATTAAGGGGAGTTATCGGAAAATCCAAAAATCTTTAACTAATCTGCTTATTTTCCTAAAACTAGTGAGGAAACTAGTATAAGCATGGCTCCGTGAGTGATTCACCCTTGACCTTGAGTGAAAAACTTAGTCCGTTAAATGCCAGTCACTTGAAAAATGAATAGCCGAAAACACATTAAGGCTCTATGAAACCGGGGCCAAACCTCCAACTGATTCTATTATACTGGTTAAACATATGTTCATTCTTTGGAGGACGGAGAAAATATACTTTCACCGGTATTACGGTGGATCAAATTTTGTTCAACTGTGAAACAATATTGAGTATTGCATATGTAAGTACTGGTTTTTCTTTTGATTTTGGTTTCTTCTTTTTCTTTTATGTGTGGCTGTTTCTTCCCATATTGTATAAACAATTTAGATCTTACACATATATAACCTTTCTTTTAAATACAAAAATCCGCGAACAAGCAGCATAATTTCTATCGGATTACATGCATACTCCAGTATTATTGGTAAAAAGAATTGACGGTATATGTGGACTTAACTATTTCTTGAGTTTGGATTCTGCAAAGAAGAATCGGCCGAGGTTATAACCCAAATTATCCAAAAAGATATAAGACCGGCCAGGTATGAAAAATGGAATAGGAATATAGCACAAAAACAAGAAATTTAACCTGGCGAATTTGAGGGCCACCAAAAATTAATTAGGGCTTCTTTTTTAAAGCAATCCAATGGGTGTGGATAAGGGGTGACCTAGGGTATGTAAAAATACTAAAATATCTTTTTACTTATCAAAAAATTACCATAAAACTTTCACTAATAAAAGTTTGAAACCCTAAACCTAAAATCTAACATGTTATAATCGGTAGTTTCGTGTTTGCGTGTAAATGTCACACTAACTCCTGTTCTTGGAGGACAGAAGTTAGTGTATCACGCAGTTCAATACATCCGCTAAAAGATACCCACATACCGGCATTACCATCCAATACCTGGATTCGACAACCTCCAATCCCTTTTCGCCTTTTACACGAGTATATAACTCGTTGAACCCTTCTTCTCCGCCATGTGTATCTCCTTTTTTCATCATTTCAATATAAAAATCTTTATCTTCCAATAAATGCGCGGCCATCTTATTTCTTAAATATTCCCATTGGGTGATATTCTCGGTAGCTGCCTCACTAAAGTTTCCCATTTGTTTCAAAGCAACGTGAAAACCACAATTGCCATCCCCATCTACATCGTCGGTGGACAAAACATATGGTATAATGAGTAGAGGGAGTTGATCCAAATACTCATCGTGTATATGTTGGGTTTGACTTTGTTGGGAAGGAATCGTAAAGACCTTAGCTTTGACTTGTCGTGAGCTTGGTCCACCTCGATCCTTCCTTTGACGACCCCTTTTCGCTGGAGCCGGCAAATCTTCATACTCAGCTTCAGTATGTTCATACCTAGAAAGGTCACGACGAGTAGATAACAATTCCTTCAACTCTTTTCTTTGAATAGACCTCGGCTTTTCGGTATTCGGCCTACCAATCGGTTTCCTTTTATTGGTTCATGAACAACATTTTGACAAGGGTGAAGGGCTTCCTCTAAATAGTGCAACAATATTTGCTTTTCTGCCCCATTTGACGTAGAGTAACGCTCGTGTAGTCGTGCAAATATTTCCGTCTCCACAAACGACACACCATCCACCTCCGGGGTCGTTGGAGTAAAATTTAATTGCTTCCAAAAGGGATGAATATCAATAATTTCAATCACTTCTTTGTACCTTCCAAGCATGTGACGACACGGGAGTCCAATACCTATCATCGTCTTGCAGTGGCAAACCGTAGTTTCATCCTCGTGATTTCTGTAAAACTCCAATTGTTTGATCATGAAATTTATTGCCCACCAAGAAACTTTGTAAACTATACCCCTTAGAAGATCTTTATGTTTTAAATATGCCAAAGGGAATCTATGCTTGATTTTTTCCATTGAACCTTTAATCTTAATGAGGTCACGTTCGGTGAACTCATGGATTGCTTCTTGGACCGACACAACCCCATTTTGGCTTCCGACTAGTATCTTCTTTAATCGGCCATGGGACCCCTCTGCAATGCTTGTTTCCTCGTTCTTGAAGTGCTGATATTCATATGTCCATGCATACACAAACTTATCCTTATACGGTCCCAACCATTGTGATTTGCAATACTTAACTGCTTTGGGGTAGTCCTTGCCCCATTCATCCTCAAACTTCTTCAAGTTGTATTCATAATCTTCCTCCGTCATCGACTAAACTATCTTATCCCATGCTTTTTGAAACAAAGACCACTTCATTCCATCCTCGACCCACTTTTCCTCGGCCAACCTTTTCTATTTTTTTTGTTCTTCGACGGTTAGTTTACTAATACGTTCATCCTCTTCCTTTGACCTCTTGGTACCTATGTTTCGTTTTTTAGCTTGGATATGATGTCTGCAATTGACTTTGATGTTGCATTGAATGTGCCACGTACAAAGCAAATTGTGGGCTTCCGGAAACACAACCTTTATTGCATTCGTCAAGCCTGTATCGTTATCCGTTACAATAACCCTTGGAAAATTCTCGTCATTATAGATCGACCTCAACGTTTGCAACATCCAAATGAAACTCACACCGTTCTCAGCATCCATTAAACCCCAAGCCACAGTAAATGTGCATTTTTTCGAAGTGTGGCAAGCGATGTTCAACAACGACATGTTGTACCTGTTTGTTAAGTAGCATCTATGAACAAAATTTGATCAAAGCATTGAGCCAATTGGATCATCTGCGGATGTTCCAAGAAAATATGAATCATCTTCCCATCCCTTTCTTCTTTTCTCAACGTGTAACCGTGTTTCTCGCCTAGCCACTCAGATTGTTGCATAATCATTCGACCATCCCATTCCTTCCTTTTGATCTGTGCTAGCGCCGAGTAAATTTTAGACAACAAGGACAAGTTGTTGGGGTCGTCAGCCTTTATCTTAGATAGGATTGAACTCGCTTTCATTACTGTCCTCATAGGCTTCACCGTCTACATTTCCTGTGGTTTTAACTTGGCAACCATTACGTGCCCAACAAGATTTTTCGGATCTTCGTGGTTGTGACAACCATTAGCAACTCTAAACATTTTCTATACTTTTCCTTTCTTACCTTCGGGCTTATGGAAGATAATCTTAAATGGGTATCCAATCTTCTTTGAATTACCTCAGTATATCCTCTCTGTCTTCTTTACATATTTATAATTCTTTCCCATATGACTCTTTCTCTCGCCACCTCTCTCACAAATCAAATCGATCAACTTTCACTCGATTGTTCTGAACTACAACGCACATCTTCTCTTTTGCCTTGTTGAGAAGCCATTCCTTTGCCTCCGCCTTACTTCCAAATGTCTTAATGTGCATATAACAAAACAAATATCATAGGTATAACCATGTAACATACATTCTTAGAACAAGTAAGAGAGTGGGTAGGTAGTGTACCAAATCATTTGCATAGTGTAGGGAAGTATCAGGACCCTCGTATGCAAAGGATTAACCCATTCAATAATCTACGTAAAATAGAAACGAGTTAGACAATTATAATCGGTAGTTAATTAGGTTCACTTGCTACCGATTACCAACAATCGGTAGTTAATAATACTCCCGTGATACCGATTATCTACAATCGGTAGGTAATATGTATTCATAAACTACCGATTGTAGTAAGAAATTAACTCAAGTCATGTACTCATATAATCGGTAGGTTATTATTTAACATTAACTACCGATTGTAAAGTTTGCAAAAAAAAAATCTCTGTAGCTTTGGAGAAATTCAATTTTGGGGCCACTAATATAATCGGTAGATAATAAGTTCTCCTAAACTACCGATTGTGCAAACAAAAATTCAAAAAAAAATAATTTGGGGCCACTAACATAATCTGTAGTTAATAAGTTTCCTAATCTACCGATTATGAAAAAGAAATTCAAAAAAAATTCAATTTGGGGATTTTGTATAGTCGGTAGTAAGTAATCTTCACGAGACTACCGATTGTCTTATTATTTTGGAACAGACGTATCGGTAGTTTATGGTACTCCATAAACTACCGATTATGGTACGTCCATGGCATTCAATGCATGCAAAAATAAATGTTTTTTGTTGCCGATCACATACAAACACATACAAATTGGGTTTTGAGCTTCTTAACACAATACCTGATTGTTTGATGCATTGTTATCTTCATTTTGATGTGATTCATCGTCTAGGTTTTCTTCCACACCAAAATTTGGATCATCCAACAAATGACCCAAATCTTCGTCTCTAAACGTGTTTGAACCTTCAATACTATGTTCTTCATGTTCAATCTCATCTTCTTTGTCATACCCATCCATGTTTATGATTGAATTTAGTCAAAATTTGATTTCCCAAAAATTCTTCTCCTTCTTCTTCTTCTTCTTCTTCTTCTTCTTCCTCTCTAACACACTCACTATTTTTATTCTAAAACTAGAACTCAAATTCATCATTTAACACTAACTATAACCAAATTAATCAACTAATTAATCAAAATTAACACTAATTAAGTAAAAGTATATTAGCCATTATAGAAAATAGATAAGGGATGTCTTGAGATTACTTCAAAATGACTTTATTTTGTTTTATTAGTAGCCCTAATTAAATTTTGGTGGCCCTCAAATTCGGGATGAAATTTAAATGCGGAGAATTATTCAATACTGCTGTTGCTTTTGGCTTGAAGCAAGATCAATATATATTCACTCGGTTCCATGCAATCTAGTAGTGTTATGTAGGTACGTACGATCACTTTTGACTTTTTTTTAGTTCTAGGAAGCTGGATCGAATTCTCACTGATCAAGTAAGTGATCGGGAATATAAGAAGCCCTTATGAAAATGAATGGGTTCGTGTGGAACAAAACATGGCAAAAATTGAAAACATAAAACAAAAGAAAACGATTTTAGAAAACCAAGAATGAAAGTGCATTTGTACTTTGGTATGGGAGAGCAAATGCCATGCGCTGTCACATATCTCTCAGACAACTAGTCATACTCTGGTCTCGTGTAAGATCAGCTGATCCTGATTCTTGAGTGAAGCTAAAGCCTCTTTAAAATTGTAAAGATAGCCGTGAGATCTCATGGGAAACATTACGTTTTGTAACTGTGCAGGAACTAGTAACGGTGATGACTGGAGTGGTACCGTTCTCTTTATCAAAGACTATTTCATTCCCTTATTTATTTATTTTTATTATTATTTTTTGAAGCATATAAAAATTATTTATTTAATTTTTATTATATATGGATATGTCATACGACTCGTACCCATAAAATCATTTAATACAATTTGATTCAGAAAAGACAGGATCTTATAGTCCTAAATTATTGTAGAGAGATTTCCCGATTGACTACCATCTGCCGTATGATTCGTCAGACCATCCGCTACTTGGTTTTCTTCCTTGTAGTTGTGATGGATAGTACATTGTGGAATTTAAAGCATTATCTCCTTGATTTCGATAATAATTCCAGTTATATACCATGGTGGTTCAATATCAGAGTCTATGAATCGTAGCATGTTTTCCGAGTCTATTTCGAATTGTACTTTTGTCCATTTTTTCTCAGTTGCCGTCTTTGACGCCATTAACATAGCCCATGTCTCAGCTATTAGCATTATGGTGATGCCTAAAGGTTACGCCACCGCTATCACAATACTTGCAGCCGAATCTCTGTGTATGAAACCTGCACCTGCAATGCCAGGGTTCCTTTAGCCGTCTCATCCGTATTGATCTTAATCCACTCTAAGTTAGGGATGACCTAACCTGCCGAGATGGTTGTTGTTGATCTTATTGTGTTTGTTGGTTTACGGGTGGTGGCATATCAGGTAACACAGGAGGCAGGATCTTCTTTGCCCAAATAAACTCTTGCTATAGTTTAAGAGCCATCTGTATAATGTTATCTCCTTACTAGCATAGCATTAGTTGGGAAAGTGTTTTTTTTCGTTATTACTATCTTTATCCCATAAAAATGGATCTTTCACTTTTTCAATGTTGGCAATATTTAAAAAATAAAATACACGTTGTTTATGAGACGGAAGGAATATATATAACAAGTTAATACGTTGAGTTTTTTTTTTTTTAATAAAAGAAAATGTTTCAGTTACTTAAACCAAATCAGGACATTGTCTTATACATAGAGTTTCAAATAAACTATTTCTCTCAATCCGAGACATGTTACAAGTAGAAAAAAGAAACAACCCTGAAGACCTAGCTTTTTTTTTGGCTAATTCATCAATAATGTTAATGAACTGCCTTCTGAGACAAACTGAAATACAATTCTTAAAACAACCAAAAATAAATTGAGTTTCTTTCCTAATTTTTCTAGCTTTCTATGCTAAAAAATGCTAAATTTTTTAAGAGGATTCGATCATGACAATACTACAATCTCCTACTAAGACGAGATCAAATATTTTCTTCAGAATAACTTCTTTAACAACTATGCAAGTTGTTTATTCTGGCTTTGTAGTCAACCTTGGTGAGGCTTTTGCTTGGATACATTCTCTATTTTCATAACAAGGACTTCTCATGCTCCATATCTTCCTGAAAAGTAATAAAAGGAGGTATCCATTAGCATAATTTTTCTATCCTCGCATATACAAACTTATCAAATCCCTAAAAGTTGAATATCAACAACTCTTTTTTTCATCTGAGAGTTAAAGTAAGAGAATTGGAAATTGATTTCCTTCATTAGTTTCATAGGAGATGGATGGTGGTTCTTAAAAATGACATTACATCTGTGCTTCAATATGAACCAAGCAACATTGATTGGTTGCTCTTTTTACCCCACCAAAGACATCTGACTGGAATATACTTTTACTCCAATTCTGGACAGAAACATAGTTAGTATAAGCATTCATATTTTTATAACCAATACCAAATCAAACAACTGTTGGAAAGGGACAAGATAAAAATAAATAAAATGAATTCTTAACTTGATCATTACAAAGAAAACCATCAGATGAAACTTTATTAGTGTAAAGAGTAAGATTTCTATTTAAAGGTTAAGCATTAGAGAAAAGTTTCCATAAGAAGATTTGAATTCTTAGCTGACATTGCAGCCCCCATATTCTTTTCCATACAAGATTAGACTTTCCCAGATCTTTAGTTAAAGTTCTATAAACAGACTTAACATTTGGGGTTCCATCTTTTGTAAACATCCACTTCAACTCATCATACTAATTGTTTGGAACAGGTAAAGACACGACTTTACTCCATATTTCAGGTTCAAAGTATAAAGAAATCACATTAACATTCCACTCACCAGTATTAGTGATCAAATCAGCAACTTTTAAAGTAGCCTCATTAATAATCGAAGGATAAATAGAAAATTCAATATCATGTAACACCTGTCAGACCAAATGTCTAAAGAAGAGTTTGGGCAAGATAGAGCTATCACTTATGGTAACATTCAAAATCATGCTTATATTATGGCATCCTATTCTAATTGTATTGTCATATTGGAAAGTATCTCTAAATTTATTCAAGAGCAAATGTGTGATACTAGAGGACCGAAATGCACTTTGGGCACCACCTAAAGTCTAATTTAACCTTATTTCGTCTACATTTGCTGGTGAAAGGTAGCTCTGGATTCACCTTAGAGAAAGCTGGGTATTCTATTTTTCCAACTCTTGTATCGGTTAGGTTATGATTAACTTTTTTTAATTGAAGATGACAGGATGGATCCACAATAAATTTAGTAACTTGCTCGGTTTAGTTATGAAAATTAGGTCTAATCGTGTTGTATAAAAACACGAAGAGCAAATACTTTGGTGCATCATCTCTTGCCTATTTTATAGAGAGGTAATCAAGCCAAGGGATAAAGAAAAACCCTCTATTGAATTTCCATAAAGTAGATTTTTGGGTCCACCATCCATAAAGCAAAAATATTAAGCCGAAATAATAGACCCAAAATGTTACATTACGGAAACCAAGTTTCTGTTAGCCATCTCTTGGCTAGTGAGTGTTGCACATTTCTAACACTCACTAGTCAAAAGTTGGTTTAAACTACATTAGAGTAAGTACTGTGGTGTTGATTTTTTTGGTCATTTTTCTACAATCTAAACAAACTAAAAGGAGAAGAAAAAATCAAATGCTATAGCTTTTGGATGCATTTAGAAGGATACTCAGTTTTCGCATGAATATTATTTAGCAAAAATTGAGTTTCCTCCAAAATAAATTGTGTGGTTGGATTTAAATCAAATTTAATTCCAGCGGATTAAATTATATTTTATTAAAATAACTATGACTTATGACTTAGCTCTTAGCTAAAATCTAGCCATTTTTCTACAATAACCAAAGAGTAAACCATAGTGCTTGCTCTAACCGCCAAAACATACACCATACTACTTGCTTTTCAAACCCAAGACAAACTGGCCATAGTGCTTTGCTCTAAGCTTTGTCTACCGTGATCGAGTCATGTAAGACTATCAGCAATGTCGGAGACGTGGTAAGGCATGTCACTTAGATAGTCACGCGTGGCAAGTTAAGATTTGTTTAATCCACGTAGCAAACAGCTAATTGCCAAATGCTAATGAGGGATGTGATCGGACGTTGGAAATGAAAGTGGGTCAGTGGAAGCGGGACCTTTTCACTTAATTACTGTGGTTTCTGTCGGGATACTGTCGGTTTCCAAATAACTTTGTACTTTATAGGAGGCAGCCAAGACTCACACGTTCAACTCTTTTTGTTTGTTTGTGGCTCGATGTGCGTGACCTAGAAAGTGGTGAATGGTGATCTAACTAGACCTTCGGCTCGATGCACCATGTGGTCCATGTCAATGTCCATCCATAAGTTAAAATCCCTACACGATGCTACCTCCTACTCAACTCAAACCCAGATCATGAAACCAAATGGCCGGGCCGCCGGGATCTTGAATCTCGTGTATTTTGAACCCCTGGCTATAAGACCATAACGCTTTTTGATAAAATTTTAGTTTCACATATGACTACAGTTGGAGGCGGAGCCATGATTATAGATAAGGACATGTAAAACTATTTGTTACCATGTTCAGGATATAAAATGGATTTGGAAAGCGAATTTATACAAAAAACAATCAAAATAATGATAATTGAATTTGAGGGCCCGTTGTATTGGATGTGGAACTAGGACTGGGTCGGGTTCCGCCCCCGACTACTGTGTGCAATTTAACCGATTTAGGTGCTTAGGAAAATTGTCATTGTGTTAATATTTGATGGGTTCGTGTTGATCATTGATAATGAAGAACTTCTATGCATTATTGTTGTCAAAACAAGACAACAATCAACATTATACTCAAGGAAATTAGGTGGTTATACGGCAGCATGCAAGTATTTTAATTTGTATAATTATCGTGGAAAAAAAAGAGAGAGAGGAAGTTTTGTATGATTATTATACACATCCTTGCAGATGTTGCCTTAGTCATTAGATAAGTTTTTATCAATCATGTGTATGCATACCAAACATGATCTTATCATAAAAATAAACGAAAATCTGATGTAATAACAAAGGAATTCATTAGCTATCAGCTATTCGATGAATAAATTGACTAAATAATTATCAAATGATTTTGAATATTGGAAACAGGTGTTCATGATTTTATACAAAATAATAATTTGGACCTTTTATCATATTATTAGGCATGAACTTCATTATTAAAAATTTATTTAGGAATTATTAGATAATCCAATCTAGAGAACCTGTTTAACCAGTGGTTCATTCATCCAACTCTTATACTCATCAGTCTAAAATTATGTTTATGGACCAAATTTTCTTTTTCGCGGGTTTATTCACGTATAAGTATTATCAGGTGTTTTTTAAAAATTCCAAAAGTACCTTTTATCCAACGAAACGCCTAAAACATCTTTCTAAGTCAGATCTATTTTTATATTTTCAGTTCCTTTACTAATAGCGGGAGAGCTCTAGCGACGGGGATTGATGAAGAAATATACTACTTCAATCAGCTCCATCTTTCTAAAATTACAGATACGTTTTTTCTTCTTTGCTGGTGTTTTTAGGGTTTCGTTTGAAGATCGTTTAATGTCCTGTAATCACCTTCATCTCTATCCAATCCAGGTATGTTCTATAATAAGTGATGTCAAAGAAGCAAAGCAAGTGAAGAAGAAGAAAAAGATTCACAAATAGATCTATTAAGAAGAAGAAGAAGAAGAAGGAGGAGATATAAATCATTAACTTTGGGTTTTGATTTATACCTTTTAATCTAGATCTAATGCTCAATATTGGAAGACGAGGGTTGTCTCTTCAAACGACATGGTTTAATCGATATGATGTTATTTTTATTTGGTTTACTTTTATTTTTCTTAAAATCATGATTTCTTTTATTGATTTTTTTTGTAGATTTTCCTTCAGTACATATTGATTTTCCTTTGGTACATATTTTTCTTCAATACATATCAATATGTACTATTGGATCAATATGTATTGTGGGATCATATATTTTTTTCTTCAATACCTTTTTTTTCCTTTAGTACATACCAATATGTACTGTGGGATCATACACATTTTCCTTCGGTACATATTTTCCTTCAGTACATGTCAATATATCTAGGAAAACCAAACCCCCCAAAGCACTTATTTACTATTTTTCGAAAACACAAGTGAAATTAGGTGACTCTAGAATTATTTACTGTTGGATCATACACATTTTTCTTCAGTATATATTTTCCTTCGGTATACATCAATATGTATTGAAGGATCAGTATGTACTGTGGGATCATACACTTTTTTCTTCAGTACATATTTTCCTTCAGTACATAACAAATGTATTGAAGGATCAATACGTACTAAAGGATCAATATATATTGTGGGATCATATATTTTTTCCTTCAGTGCATATCAATATGTACTGTTCTTGGCGACTAACAAAGATCTTCTTCTTCTTTATTCTTCTACTACTTGTTTTCTTCTTCTCTTTTGTTGGTGGTGCAGAGATACTATTTTCTTCTACTACTACCTTATTGCTCTTTTAATCTTTTTTTGGTTTTTCTCAATGATTTCCGTCAGATTCGTTAATGATTTCACTGGATATTGGTTTTTTTTGACTTTTAGTTGATGATTTCAATCATTTTTGGTTGATTTCAAATTCGTTTTTTACCTTAGGTTTTGATTGCAAATGTTTTTGTTTAGTTTTAGGTTTGATCGTGCTGGAGAAGGTGTTTTCTAATAGTTCACACGTGAATGGTGATGGATATATAAGTAATTTTCACTTTTCAAAAGGTTTTTGGACCTGTGGTTAACTGAATTTTATTGTTGGACTATAGGATAACTAGTAGCGGGTTTTTTGGACCAACCAGCAAATTTTCTGAATGTTAAAAATGTGAGTCTACGGTCGGATATGATATTTGAATGATGCTCAATAAAGCAGGAATAACCAAATAAGCATGCATAATGCACTGGTATAAAAGTACACACAAAGCTAACAACAACCGGTATGGGGTAAGGTATTGAAGATTTTAGTTCCATTAATAAACAATAACTCCCTTAACAAATATAAATACAACCCATTCTGGTTGGTTTATGATAAAAAAAAAATTTAAAAATAATATCTGATGTTGTCAGTATGCTTCTTTAAACTATCAGATTTATTATTATAGAAATACATATAAATGGATGTGAATTCGACGATTTAGAAGTACATATTCACCATATAATTATGCACTCGAATATTTGAGAACATAATTTTACCAATGCCACTATAATACAGTGGTAAGTCGTTGGATGATGATACCAACGATCTGAGTTCGAAACTCGTCAATACTTAATTCTTTATGCATTAAAAAAAATGAGAGTAAAAACAAAACACTCCCTTGACAATGTGACAGTTATTTGCTTTGATCATGGACCCAAACCGTTATAGCAGTTGGTATAAGGTTATAATAACTGTACTGGCCCATATCATCTTAACAAGGGTCGAAAGACATTTCTTTAATTTGATCTCATATTTTTGCTTGGCAAATCGAAGCAAAAATCGGGTAGTTCCCACTTCCCATCCTAATGAAGATCCAAAATATCTCTTTGGGTAGGCAAGGGATCAAATCATCTTAGAAACATATCCATATCCATTCTTAAGATTTTGATTTATATGTAATGGGATTCAGGAGACATCATTTACTTCTCTCAACTAATCACATGTTCATTGTTTTCTCTTTACAGATCAGTTTAATCGCAAGTGTGCGCTTCATTTATAGCTATGATCATTTTGAGAATCATGAACTCTACGCTACGAAAACATTCGTCATGATCAAAATTCAAGCCCGAGCAACTCTTTAAGAAAAATATTAGAGTTTCTATACTTGGACCGAGTTTAGTCAGATGCTACACATGACAAGTGTGCTACATTTTATGGTGGTAAAGCAGGACCTGTCACTGCTCTGTCGAGAGACCGATGATGCCACCTTGGAATCAGTACAGCTACGTAACATCTTTCTCAACAACGTAATCCCTGAATTGAAACACACGAACAAAATCTTAACTGACCCATATATTTTGTGACTAAATATGCACCGATATATTTTGACTAAATATGCTATTGGGTGATGGTTTTATTTATGAGGTTAAAATCAATACGTTCTAAGAAAAAATATTTAAATATTAATCTTATCAATATATAGTCTATATGCATACACCTGGTATTTATAACTCAGCCACCTCAATTGCAGAATTCCTTTCTGTTGCCCCTAATATCACTATGTCTACAGGTATGTCACCTGCCTCTATGTATGCTTCCCGTAGAGCTTTACAGAATAAAATCTTTCTTTTGTACAACCATTTTTCTAATTCCACTGGCCCCAATGTCCCATAAGAAAGTCAAATACCTCTAGCAACATATGGAAAACTTTTCACATATGCTTGTGCAACTGATGTTAAGTTGCAACCCAAAGGATTTAAGTTTGCTTCTAAGGGCTATTTGTGTGGGATTGGTGCTGACAGTATAGAGCATATATTGTGGGACTGCAACATTTGGAGTGCCACATCTGTCAGCTGCTTTGGAATTGGTAGAAGGTGCGTTCCATTTCTTTAATCCTGGTTGTTTTGATGATATTTGTTCTTATGCTGGACAGAAGAGTCCAATTGTGAATGAATTTTGGTTTGTCGCTGCAACTTAACATCAGTTGAACAAAAAGGTGGTATTTGACAATGGGTATCCTGATAGTAGGTCACTGAAGATGAGAATATGGCAGTTGACAAATGAATGTGGGGTAAAGGACGAATGAACCATGTGGAATGGCACTTTATGATTAGCAGGTATTGAGATTTTTTGGATTGGGATGTAGGAGGGTGAAGCTAGTTAAGAGCAATCCAACGGAAATGGTCGCTTCCTTGAATTTAAAGTGAGGAATCATGTGGGTGTTGAGCAGAGAGCTGCAGTAGGGGAAATTGGCAATTTGACAGTGTTAAAAGACAACTCCAGTGGGTATTGGTATTTTAGTTAATATGTTAAATCACGCGGTTTTACAAACTCGTTTTGGGCAGTGGAAGAATTAATAAATTAACTAAATGGACCCAATTTTTATGTAAACAAATATTTCTTTTAATTGGTGGAGTCTATTCTTTATATAAACAAATAATTTTTTAGTTAAATAGGACGAGTTTCTATATTGAGCCGAGACTGATCGTGCTCAACCTACATTGAGCCGAGCGATTCAACATGAGTCGATCGTCCCATATTAATTTGATCAACTTATGTTGAGTCTCGATGGGCAAACCCCTGAAAATACTCATCTGCCAAATTATTTTTTATCCCACTGTGAGGTGATAATTTGCAAATTAGCCAAAATATCCGCCCCACTGGCTTTGCTCTAATAACGATTGCTGAGACTTGGGAGTTGGGGGCTAATAAAGCTTTAAAGCTTTTTCAGGTGAATTCACTATTCAGACTCAAATCAGTTATACAAGTGTTCATCACTGGTAACTTGTTTTGGGTTGTTCTAGATAGATGGAAGAGTGTAAGAAGGTTGAGGCATTTGTTTAGGAAAAGGGAAAACCAAATAATTGACAAATTATCCTCAGCAACTGATATGCAATAAAAACAATGCAGTCAAAATTGAACTTCTGGAATCAAAACAGAAAAAAGATGAATTGCATCTGCATACAGAAATCCAAAATTGCTTGCCTAATAGTAATTCTCTCTCAGGGTTGTCCAACTAAAAAACTAATTCAATCTCTGAGCTGCTTCCTTTGCCAAAACCCTTTCCTTAGCTTTAGTCTTAGCTTGGGACTTTGATCCCATGATTCCACCTCCCCATTTCTTACGGTGCTCATCAAACTTATCATTGAAATTAGCCTGGAAAAAAACATTTTTCAAACAATTCAGTATAAATGTGTTAACAAAAGGCAGAATATGAGTCATTCACAATCTATAATTTAACGTTGAAATGAAGCTATATATGTTTCGTCACCTTGACTGCTTCCACAATCTTGCTGAATTCCATTTTATCTTCATTCTTTACTGATGTCAAGCACAATGCTGAGGCAGTTTTCTTGTGTACAATCTAATGAAAGCAAACAGAAACCAGCTTATTTCCTATGCTGATGAGATATTGAAAAGACTCCACAAAACAGTCATTTAGATTGGTAAACTTCAATTCAACGAAAAGAAGTAACATACCGCTCCAAGACGAGCCTTGCCCTTTACAATGGCATATGGGATTTCCATTTTGCGGCATAATGCTGGAAGCCAGACAACAAGCTCAATGGGATCAACATCGTGTGCAATAATAACCATTTGGGCCTTGTTCTGCACAAATTCATAAGAAAATAAAGACCACATCAAAACTTGATTGGAAAGCGTTTATAGTTGATGAAAAACACAAGCATATGTACAGAGGGATGAACAACAGAAGAGTACCTGCTCGATGAGATATGTAATGTGGTTAAGTCCATATTTCACAACAATAGGCTTCTTCGCCTCAACTGTTTTCCCTTCTGATTCAGCTTGAGCCCTTTTCAATAGCCTTTCCTTCTTAGCAGCCTTGTCCTCGGGTCTATACTTCAGCAACATCTTGAAAAGATTTGTGGCTGCAGAAGTAAGTTGTTAGACAATGGAATAAAAACACAAAACATAACTTACAGAAAAGGGAAATCAGTCGCCAAATGAATGGCATACATACCAAGGTTCTTGTCAAGTGTTTTGGTGAACTGGTTCAAAGCAGGTGGAACCTTCAATCGCTGCTTCAAAATCCTTCGCTGCCTTTGGATACGAACAACCTTGGGCCATTTAACGAATCTATGAAGATCCTTCTTTGGAGGTAAAGCACCACCAATACCAAATTGTTTTGGGCGCTTCTCAAACAAAGGATTAGCAACTTTTTCCTGTAAGAGAAAAAAAAATAAAATGCAATCATTAGAATATGGAACTTTGGCCACTTCCAATACACAATACTGAAAGAAAAACTTTACACACTTGATTCAACATAATGGGCAACCTAAGTATCTAACTTGATTTGAATGAAGCGTGAATGAAAGATTTTACATAAAAGAATATGAATGACTCAGCTTAGACTTTAGAGCACCTACTAATGCATTCAAATCTATATTGGGGGAAGATAAACTTCAGGTAGTGACTCACTAGTTAAGCATCTAAAACATAGTACCTGCAAGCACCTTCGCTTATCAGGGTTGTCAATCAATATTACTAGATACTTGTCTAAGTCTACGATTCACCGAAAAAAGACCATACGCATATCAAAGAGCATATATATTATATACTTATTACTTAGCTGAACACAAGACCAACTCAATAAAAAAAAACTGATTTTGACCCAATAAAACTTCTCCTGTATACAGGAAAAAAAAACCCTAAAACTTACAGTCTTTTTCTTGGCGGCTACAGGGGCCTTAACACCTCTTTTGGGAGCCTGCAAAATGCAAGATTACAGAACATTAAGTTAACATTTTCCAATTGATACAATCAAAATCAGACTTCTCCATTAAATCACATTACTTAAGACATACAATTGTATAACTCAAATACACGAATCTGCAATATAGGGGTTATCAAAAATACCCCATACTAATGTAGAACAACATTGTCAATAAATAATCTGTGAATCTGAATATAGATACTAAATATTTACCATTTGGTATGTAATGAAACCCACTTTATGCAAAGAGTAAGTAGATTGGGAAAAACACTAAGTAAAGATTCAAGAGAAAAATGGAGTTTTCCTTACCATTTGATGCAAATCAAAACCCTATTTCCTACTGAGAACGAAAGAAGAAGGGAAGAAAAAAAGAGACAGCAATATAAATCGTTTTAGGGTTTAATAAGCAGTCTCGGAACATAAATGATGGGCCTGGACTATGTTGTCTAACCTTTTTTTAGGTCATTAAGTGCAAAATACCCTAAATCCAAGCCCATAAATGTCGAGTCAATTTTGTTTTCACTAGAGTTGGAGCACAGTTTTACGGCTGTTTGGATATTATAAACATAACAAGGAGTAAAACACGAGCCTGTTTTTTTTTTTAGCAACCCTCGAGTTTAAATTAATCTCATCCACCATTATCTATGAACTTCTTCGGGAAATTTGTTATGCATTTCACTATGGTCGTCCTGTCTGGTTTTTTTAGCATTCACATAACACTTCACATCACGAAGGTTAAGGTGATGTTTAATGTCAGTTAGCAACTTTAAGGGAGTTGAATTGATTTCAAGCATACTTTCCTTCTTAAAGTCCCGAAATAGAACTGTCATATCAATTTCCCCAGGTCTAAGCAGTGCCAGATTAACAATCTCAATTTTCCATAGTGGAACCACAACGAAAGGTATTTTTACAAGCACAATTAGGTCAAACAAAGTCAGGGCAAAGGTGGTTGATGCCTTTGAGGGAAGAAGGCCACAAAATTCTTACTCCTTCTTTACCTCTTTAAATAGAGAAGGTGAACTATACATGGATTGAGCATCAACTTTGTCGACAAAGTTCTTTAAATCTTCGTTATGGCCCTCATCCCTGATTTGAGTCTCTTTCTCAATCTTATCTGAATCATGATCAGACCTCATCTGTCCCAGAGGGCAGTGCACCAAATGGAATTCGATATGTTTTGTTTTTTTCTTCCCCATCCTGATGGGGTTATGCAAGTGAAAGTGTAAGAGAGGGGGTATACTCTTGTCCCCAAGTCGGAAGAAATATTCTTTAATATCATAAAAATAATAATGCATACGGAAACAGGAGGCTTTGTATATGGATCCATTAACATGGGTTTCAAGGGTACCAACAAAGCTTTCTCCAGCTTTGCCTCCTCCTACCTTCGGAAGGATCCCCCAACACACCTAAAATAACAACTCTCTAAACGATTATCAATGTTATCAATCAAGTTCTCAGGTCAGAGTAAACTTAAGGACACAAGAGATTTACGTGGTTCGGTGTTAAAACCTAAGTCCATGGAAGTGATAAACTATAGGAAGTTGATGATTACAAGCTCTTAATATTTCTCTCTTAGTATGCAATAAGCCTCACTTAGAACGTTCAACCCTTTTTACATTGTTTCCAATCCTATTTATTGGAAAATACTGAAAGTGGATAACAATTCACTTCGCTAACTTGGTGTCTTCGCAGGAGGTCTTCATTGTAGCTTTCTTGGTGAAGGGTTCAACTTCGCTGATAATCTCCTTGCTAGTCAACTCGTCAAATAATCCTCGCTAAGACTGTCGTTATTGCTCTGTGATAGACACATTTTTGTGTCCGACTTGATCTCAATTTTATATATTGTTAGTATTCGATTTTGTACTTATTATGGGTTTTTATTGCTTTTTAGGTATTTTTGGAGAAATGTTAAAGGCACCCTCAACTTGGATTAAGGCACCCACACTTTGGTTAAAGGCAACCACACCCCAAATTTCAAATGAAAAAAGATGGCGGGAACAATTCTCACGTAAACATGAAATAACTTGAATATGGAAACAAGCTTTAATTTTGGAAATCTTCTCAAAGTTGTTTTAGGAAATCAAGTTATTTGGGTAATAAGAAGAAAAGAAGAAAGATCTAAATATTCTTTTAATCATAGAATCACTAAACGGAGCAAGAAAAACAAATCAGGAAAGAAAATTGTTTTTCACGGGAAGGAATGGCGAGAATTAGAAGAAGTTTTGGAGGGGATTTTTTGGTTGTTTTTGGTAGTGATTAGTATAAATTGGAAGCTTAGAGGTGTCCATAGGGGGAGAAAAAACGATTGGTGAAGCTTAGAATTGAAGTGAACAGCAAAAACAGAAGTGAACAGAAAACAAAGCTTGCTGCTGCTGCACGGTGAAGAAGAAGAACAAAATACATCCAAGAACTGTCATTCATTAGCGTCAGAATCCGTTCTTTATTTCCATTCTCTTTAAACACTTTCTGTATCGAACTGAAGTACTCACAGCAACACTTATAACCATATCAAAGTGTCTGTGAGCATTTCTATTCTCATTGTAAGCCTTATTTGAGTTATAAAAAAGATTTTTGAGGGTCTTGCCATTACAATGAGGAGATAAACTTCATATTTGAGGCTATGGAGGAAGCTACTTTTCCAACAATTATGTGGTAAGTATTTAATTAATTTATGCAATTTATTTATGATTAATTGCCTTGATTAAAAATTGATTTAAAAGGTTTTTGTTAAGCAATTGTGATTCCGTTAGATGGTGCATGCCTCGTCTTAGGTCCTAGATGCTCCATGCTTTTGTTATACAGTTGTTGTTTTAAAAATCTATTTTTGAAATGATTTAGAATCAAATTAAAATGCTAAAATTGCATGATTAAAATTATTATCACTTTGAAATTGGAAAATAGTGGAATCCTAGTCTCAGTTTTCTCCCAACTTTATAAAAAAATATTTGAGTTTTCATACTTTTAGTTTTAGAAATTAAATTTAAAATCAATCTTCACAAGTCTGAGTAACGAATCTTTATTTACCACTTTTAAACTACATCAATTTTTGGCGCCGCTGCCGGGGACTTGTTTTTAGAATTGATTTTATTTTATTTTAGGTTAATTAGTTTAGTTATATTTTTTTTTTATTTTTACTTTGTTCTATTTTACGTTTCTTTTGGTATTTCTCTTTTTGCTACAGGTTTTGGATTTTGGATCGAAAGGAAAGTGAGACAAAGTTTTGGAATTAAAGTCAAAGATTTAGAATTAAAGCTAAAGACTTGAAGCTAAAAGCTAAAGCTTAAAAGAACGAAAAAGAAGACGAAGATTTTTCTTAATTAGATTTTAATTAGATTTTAATTAGATTTTATTTTATTTTATTTTTTAGAGAACTGTATTAGGATTTTAATTGTTTCTGTATTTTTTATTTCAGACACTTCTCTTCGGACTTTGAACTTTCTGGACTTTATTATTATTTTTAACCCTACGGAAGGGTAGTATTAAATATAAATTGCACAGGGAAGGACGACAATTACGATATTGTCTCGGCCCCTCGGGTTCGCACACTGACACAGGAGTTGGTGGCCCGAGTCGACTTCAACCGATTCATCGCCCGTCGGGTACAGGAGGTAAGACTCGATCAACCCACGAATCCCCTGCAAGTGGGTTTACTGTATTCCTTCGTATGCATATATGCTGAGGAACTGAAAACGGACTTACTTTTCTAGTAAAGGGCAAGAACTGGCCATACAAGATAAAGACTCGTATTTTATCACCGTTTCCTTCTTGCCCGCCTTAGGAACATGTTACCTAACACGAACACAATCCTTAAAATTTGACTAGAAAGAAGACTGATAGGGTATCGAGCTTATTGGAAAATCATTCAAAAGGATTGTATTGGTTGCTTTGTTAGCCTAACTCGAAGTTCAAAAGGATTATTTTAAGTTGGTTAGCGCCGCCTTGTAACCCAGGGAAACGTTGCCAAATAGGCAGGGTTATGAAAGCTCCTTAGAGCTTATCCTGTTTCTCTTCGAATTAATCTAATTCGGATCGTCCTAAGAGGTTTGCTAAAACTGTAACTAGTTGCCTTTCGAAAGAATAAAAGTTGGTCTAGAAACAATCTAAGTGGAGCCATCATGCTTTTTTGTTTGCTAGATTCAATAGGTTTGATTTGGTTGAGTTGGCCTTGTTTGTGTATGTTTAGAACCCCTTCCTATTAGGATTTTTGTAAATTTATTAGGAACTTTTTGTTAGAAAATGTCGAACTGGTATTATGAGGACCAATACCATGAATACCAAACTGAATTTCAAAATAGACATTATCAGTACTATCAACATGGTGCGGATAGTAATCGGGACCATCATCAACCTTCTAGAGGTTATTACTCATACCAGGGTGATCCCAATTACTATTCATACATACACCCGTCTTATGAACATGAAAATGAGAAAAATTCGAGATATTTGTCTGGAGAGATACCTTAGAGAAAATGCAACCTAGCACTCATCATGAACCTATTACACCTCTACAAAAAGCCCTCAAGTAGCTAGCTGAAAGTACAAAGCAATTCGATGAGGATCACAAGAAAAGGAGAGAAGAGTATGAGATAATCCGATTAAAATCAAAAGAAATGGCTGCAACGAACTATATTGATCTAAATAATCTTATATCCCAATATAGTGCTACCCCTGATAGTTATTCACCTGGCCAAGAGGACGAGGATAGAATTGGTAACACTACTTATTTAGACGAGGTTCAAACATCTTCATATTATTATGATGATGAGGATAGTATTGGTGAAGAACTTGAAATATACGGGCAGAGTGATCAAGAAATTGTCACTCCAGTTGTGTTTCACGATGAGAGTGTTATTTATAGTTCAAATTCAAATAATTTTAATGATTATTCACCTATTCAAAAGGAAGAGGATTTGACTAGAGATACCACTGTTCTAGACAATGTAGAAATTTCTTGTTTTGAAATCAATAATGGTTTAGAGGAACGGGTTTATCCTAAGACTAGTGATTTGGAGTCTGATGACTCGAAAGACAATAATCTCTGATGAAGACGATAGACTCGTAGAGATTTTAAATATGAGTGAGGATGCACCAACGAATTATAACCTAGAAGAAGAAATTGACCATTTTCGGGAATCTGACGATCTAGAAATTAGGGAAATTGTGATTGGTCTATCTAGAGACACCAAAAACTTTAAGTTTGGGGGTGACTATCATTCTCCATGTGCTTTACCTTTATCTCTTAGAAAGGTCCCTAACTTGGGACTTGACATATGTACCTCTACCGTTTTACAAGATAATCTTCAAACTAGATTCCCTGAGCATGTTGATGTCCAGAAAGAAGTTCAGTTGATAGAAACCCATCCTCTGGTCGATGTGGTTTACCTAGGCAGTAGTACCAAGATTGACTTTGTTTTCCCACCAAAATATTTTTTTCCATATGTGGGAACATTGGAATTTCAAACGTCTCAGTTGTTAAGTTTTGAGACTAAACCTAATTACTTTAGAAAATTAGAATCGACACATTTGTTTATGAATGACCACCTTCATAGTAGTCAACTGTGTGAGTCAAATTTGATTGACTTTAAGGATCCACAATTATTCAGGTTATTATTATGTGCTTCTAAGTTCTTAGTTGAGTTTTTCCAGACTCTACAACCTGATTCTTTTGATCCCGTCTACGAAGAGATCCAGCCCATGAAATTTTTTTATCTAGACCCGATTATAGAGCCTGAACCTGAACCACATCTAGAAGTAGTTGTCATAAACGGAAAACTAAATAAGGGTGTGCTCGGTTTGTTCATTTTCTTGGGCTGTTGTTGTTTCCTCTTATTTTGGATAGCCCTATTTGATTCAGATGACCCACAGTTGTTCCGAATATTTCTATATGATTTTATGAGGTGACTAATTCTTTCTAAGTCTGGCTGAAGACTTTAAACTTAGCACTCCTGGGAGGTATCCCATGTTCATGCGACACGGTAACATCTTTCCTTATCTCTTTTCCTTCGATTGGTAACAGTTTCTCCTTGTTCATGCTCTTAATCATTCATATTTAAAAACATTGAGGACACTGTTTGATTTAAGTTTGGGGGTAAGGGAGAAACTTTTTAGTCGAATAATAAAGCCCTAGAATTTAGAAACTTGTGAACACTTCAGGGTGACACTAACCATTCTAGGTAGATGGAAACTTAGCTTTCTTTCTATAGGAATTGGTGTGCCCAGTGAAATGGTCTATTCATAAAAAGACAGAGTTCAGGTGTTAGAAATAACATGATAGTTGTCACCACATCTCGGAGTCTATCACTACTATATCATTTTCTGTTTTTATTTTGCAATTTTATGTTTCTCTAAGTGATTTGGTGGGGCCCAGTATCAAATTGTTATCGGCGTCGGGATGAAATAAAGTGTTTTGAGATCAAGCCCCATTATTATAAAAAAAAGAGAGAGAAAAAGAAAAGAAAAAAAAAGAGTGAAAAGGAAATAAATAAATAAAATAATATTATTGTTAGAAATTTGTGGGTTCTCCCTGTCTTCGTCGCCTAACCAAGCGTGGAATGCAGGATCCATGGGAACTCGAGTATAGATCAGTTGAATTGATATTAGTATTAGAGTTAAGAACAGTGGGTGCGGATCTCGAATTAATTAGGTTTTATCCTAGCAATGACCTTCAGACAGATATGGGAAACACCGTTCACCTTAGTCAACACGTGCAACCTTCATATTTTCCATGCTCATCTTCTAAATATTTTCATGTGGTTGAACTGTGATAGATTCTGAGACTTGTGGTTGACCGATTATCTGAGTAGAGCTCTGTTGTCTTCTATATGAATTTTAGTATGCTCGAGTAAACACTCGTGTACAACAATTGGACTCATATAGGGAAATGACTCCCATAGCCGAAGAATTGAGTAAGCCAACTAAATAGCTTGTTTAGTGTCTACCCTTAATTTTTCACGAGTCGCTAAAATCTGAAGTAAAGGTTTTGTGGGTATACCTCTTGTAAACCCTCACGAGACAAAACTCGTCCACTACGGACACCTAGGGGTTTAACGGCTTATTACATATGCTAAATGTAGTCGCGATTCCTGCGAAAGTGAGTTCGGATCTTATTTTCTAGATTAGATTTGCTCGAGGACTAGCAAATAATAAGTTTGGGGGTATTTGATAGACACATTTTTGTGACCGACTTGATCTCATATTTATATATTGTTACTATTCGATTTTGTACTTATTATGGTTTTTTATTGCTTTTTAGGTATTTTTGGAGAAATGTTAAAGGCACCCTCAACTTGGATTAAGGCACCCACACTTTGGTTAAAGGCAACCACACCCCAAATTTCAAATGAAAAAAGTTGGCGGGAACAATTCTCACGTAAACATGAAATAACTTGAATATGGAAACAAGCTTTAATTGTGGAAATCTTCTCAAAGTTGTTTTAGGAAATCAAGTTATTTGGGTAATAAGAAGAAAAGAAGAAAGATCTAAATGTTCTTCTAATCATAGAATCACTAAACGGAGCAAGAAAAAAAAATCAGGAAAGAAAATTGTTTTTCACGGGAAGGAATGGCGAGAATTAGAAGAAGTTTTGGAGGGGATTTTTGGGTTGTTTTTGGTAGTGATTAGTATAAATTGGAAGCTTAGAGGTGTCCAGAGGGGGGGGGGGAAACGATTGGTGAAGCTTAGAATTAAAGTGAACAGCAAAAACAGAAGTGAACAGAAAACAAAGCTTGCTGCTGCTGCACGGTGAAGAAGAAGAACAAAATACATCCAAGAACTGTCATTCATTAGCGTCAGAATCCGTTCTTTATTTCCATTCTCTTTAAACACTTTCTGTGACGAACTGAAGTACTCACAGCAACACTTATAACCATATCAAAGTGTCTGTGAGCATTTCTATTCTCATTGTAAGCCTTATTTGAGTTATAAAAAAGATTTTTGAGGGTCTTGCCATTACAATGAGGAGCTAAACTTCATCCTTGAGGCTATGGAGGAAGCTACTTTTCCAACAATTATGTGGTAAGTATTTAATTAATTTATGCAATTTATTTATGATTAATTGCCTTGATTAAAAATTGATTTAAAAGGTTTTTGTTAAGCAATAGTGATTTCGTTAGATGGTGCATGCCTCGGCTTAGGCCCTAGATGCTCCATGCTTTTGTTATACAGTTGTTGTTTTGAAAATCTATTTTTGCAATGATTTAGAATCAAATTAAAATGTTAAAATTGCATGATTAAAATTATTATCACTTTGAAATTGGAAAATAGTGGAATCCTAGTCTCAGTTTTCTCCCAACTTTATAAAAAAATATTTGAGTTTTCATACTTTTAGTTTTAGAAATTAAATTTAAAATCAATCTTCACAAGTCTGAGTAACGAATCTTTATTTACCACTTTTAAACTACATCACTCTGTGCTTCGTCAAATTATATCTCGCCACATGTCCCATCAGTCTGCAGACTGTTGATCTGACCGTTCTGCTCGTGCATTTAATGTCAATTGACCATTCAAACTTGGCCGCTGATTTCATCTAAGTGCTTTCCACGTGTCTTGATCTCATCGATCAGGAGGATATTCCAATGTTACTGAGGAATTCTTCTGGTTCTTATCATAAAGTTGGCTTTCTCATATTTGTGCTTTGCGATGTATAAACGTGGCGAGGTGATTTTATGTCCACATATTTTGTCTCTTCGTTTGCCATCCGAACAAGGGTAAGATGGAAAGAGAATCTTTCTAGTTTCGAATCGTTGCCACGTCCCCGAGATATATGCAAAACCGCTCCCAAGTCTTGATTTTACCATCTTATAACCGACACATCATTAAATCTTTCTCCTTTATGACATCCCACCTTTTCATCCGGTCACCCACGATTGATGTGATTTTAATATAGTGGTAAAAGGGTTTGATTCTCGGACTTGTGAAGATTTAATTTCTAGACCTAATTTTTAATTACTAAAAATAAATAAGATTAAACAGATTTGATTTTAAAAATAGATGTAAGAAAACTAGGGTTTAAGATTCCACCATTCACCAATACTTCTGTGATATGCCTAACAATGCTATGCTCAATTTGATCTAAATATGCAAAAAATAGGTTTTTAAAAGAATAGTTGTAAATCGTAAGCATGAGACATCAAAAGCAATTAACCCAGCATGACTCGTCAAAAGAGAACACAACTATTTAAGAAAAACCATTTTTTCAATTTTAATCAAGCAATTAATAATAAAAGAATTATAAAGAAAATATAGATAAAATAGACATACCACTTAATTATTGGAAGAAAGGCTTCTTCCGTCACCTCAATGATGGTGATTAGCTCATTGTAATGGAAACGCACTCAAAATATAGTTTCATTGCTCGAAAAGTGCTTACAATGGTTAAAAAGAAGTAACACAGAAGTTTTGAGACGCTTAAAAGCGTTACAGTGAATGGTTCGTAATGTTACAGGAGAATGAAAAGAGAACAAGAATAAAGATCAGACTAAAAGTTCAGCAGAGAACCGACCTTCAGCAGCTTAATAGACGATTGTTCCAGCGACACTATCAGCGACAGTTTACTGGAGCCTTATGTTCTTCGTGTTCTTCCTCTTCACAGCAGCAGCAGTTTTCTGTCAACTTCTTCCGGTGCTCTGGCTGCCTCTCCCTCCTGATTTCCTCTCTTCTCTTCGGTATATATAGGGTATACAAACCCTAGAGAGTCTTCTAAAGTGATTAAAACTCCTAACTCCAGCTCAATCTCTAATTAGTGTTATCCGAAATATAGCCGGACTCCATTTTTCCGTCCAAATTCACTTCTGCTGTCTATTTTTCCGGCTTGAAACACGTTGTTTGACGTGTTTTTAACTTAGTTGGGATGTCTAATTCACTTTGGCACAATTTGAATCACTCCCAAACTCTGAAATCACGTAACAAAAGACTGTATAGAAGTTTCTCACTAACTTCTTTCTTTCCCGCCATTTCCAAATATTTGAAATGAAAAGGGGATGTCCCCAATCCAAAGAGTGGGTGCCTTTATCACTTTTCGAGCCAATTTTTCCCAAATTATTTATTTCTCAGAAATACCTATAAAGACATAAAAAGACATAATAAGTATAAAACCGAACACTATCAAAATAGATAATCAAGCGCAATTTAGACACAAAAATGTGTTTATCAAATACCCCCAAACTTACTATTTGCTAGTCCTCGAGCAAATCTAAAAAAAAATAAAACAAAATCCTAACTCACTTTCGCAGGAATCACGACTACATTTAGCATATGTAATAAGCCTTTAAACCCCTAGGTGTCCCTAGTGGACGAGTTTTGTCTCGTGAGGGTTTACAAGAGGTATACCCACAAAACCTGTACTCCAAATTTTAGCTACTCGTGAACGATTAAGGATAGACACTAAACAAGCTATTTAGTTGGCTTACTCAATTCTTCGGCTATGGGAATCATTACCCTATATGAGTCCAATTGCTGTACACGAGTGTTTACTCAAGCATACTAAAATTCATATATAAGACAACAAAGCTCTACTCAGATAATCGGTCAACCACAAGACTTAGAATCTATCAAAGTTCAATCACATGAAAAGATTTAGAAGATGGACAAGGAAAATGTGAAGGTTGCACGTGTTGTCTAAGGTGAACGGTGTTTCCCATATCTGTCTGAAGGTCAGTGCCAGGATGAATCCTAATGGTTTGAGATACATGGTCTTAATCATAATACTAATATCGATTCAACTGGTATATACAAGGGTCCCAGCGATCGATTTATTGAAAATAAAACGATAAATATATTGACAACATGATTGGATCAAATTGTATCCAAGCGCATGGTTCTTATCAGCATCTTACATGATAGTTCCCATGGATCCTGCGTTCCACGCTTGCTTAGGCGACGGAGACAGGGAGAACACACACATATTGCTATCAAAGTGTCAATATTGTTTTTTTCTTTCTCTCTTTTTCTTCGAATAAAGCAAGAATCGGGCTTGATCTCAAACACTATATTTCATCCTAGCGACGATAATAATTTGATACTGGGCCCCACCAAATCACTTAGAGAAACACAAAATTCAAAAAATAAAAACAGAAAGTGATATGGTCGAGATAGACTCCGAGATGTGGTGACAACTATCATGTTATTTCTAACACCTGAACTCTGTCCTTTTATGAATAGACCATTTAATTGGCACACCAATTCCTATAGAAAAAGAGCTAAGTTTCTATCTACCTAGAATGGTTAGTGTCACCCTGAAGTGTTCACAAGCTTCTAAATTCTAGAGCTTTATTATTTAACAAAAAAGTTTCTCCCTTACCCCCAAACTTAAATCAAACAGTGTCCTCAATGTTTCTAAAGATGAATGATTAAAAATATGAACAAGGAGAAACTGTTACCACTTCACGAAAAGGAGTTAAGGAAAGATATTACCGTGTTTCATGAGCATGGGTCACCTCCCAAGAAGTGCTAAGTTTAAAGTCTTCAGCCAGACTAAGGAAGAATTAGTCACCTCATGAAATCATATAGCAATAGTCGGAACAACTGTGGGTCATCTGAATCAAATAATGCTATCCCAAATAGAAAACTACAACATGCCAATAAAATGAACAAACCGAGCATACCCTTATCTAGTTTTCTGTTTAAGACAACTACTTCTAGCTGTGGTTCAAGTTCAGGGTCTATAAAAGGGTCTAGATAAAACATTTTCATGGGTTGGATTTCCTCATAGGCCTGATCAACAGGATCAGGTTGTAAAGTCTGGAAAAACTCAACTAAGAACTTAGAAGCACATAATAATAACCTGAATAATTGTGGATCCTCAAAGTCAATCAGATTTGACCCACACAGTTGACTACTATGAAGGTGGTCATTCTTAAGAAAATGTGTCGATTCCCTAAAGTAATTAGGTTTAGTCTTAAAACTTAATAAGTGACACATTTGAAATTCTAACGTTCCCACATATGGAAGAAAATATTTTGGTGGGAAAACAAAGTCAATCTGGGTATTATCGCCTAGGTAAACCACATCGACCAGAGGATGGGTTTTTAACAACTGAACTCCTTTATGGACATGATTAGGTTCAGGAAACAGTTCTTGAAGATAATCTCTTAATATGGTAGAGGCACAAAAATCAAGTCTCAAGTGAGGGACTTCTAAAAGAGTCAAAGGTAAAACACAGGGAGAATGATAATCACCACCAAACTTAGAATTTTGGGTGTCTCTAGATAGACTAGTCACAATTTCCTTAATTTCTAGATCATCAGATTCTCGAAAATTTTCAATTGCTTCTTCTAAGTTATAATCAAGTGGTGCATCCTCACTCATATTTAAAATCTCTACGGGTCTATCTTGGTTATCTACAACTATTGTTTCTAAATCGTTGGACTCTAAAACAGTATTCTCAGGATAAACCCATTCCTCTAAACCATTATCGGTTTCAAAACAAGAGAGTTCTACATCGTCTAAAACAGTGGTATCTCTGGTCAAATCCTGTTCCTTTTGAATAGGTGAATGATCATTAAAATTATTTGGATTTGAACAAGAAATAACACTATCATCAAGAAGCAGAATTGGAGTGACAGTTTCCTGATCACTCTGCCTGTATATTTCAAGTTCTTCATCAATACTATCCTCATCATCATAATAACATGAAGATGTTTGAACCTCGTCTAAATAAGTAGTGTTACCAATTCTATCCTCGTCCTCTTGACTAGGTGAATAATTATCAAGGGTAGCACTATATTGGCAATTAAGATCATTTTGAGCAATATTATTATTTGCAGACATTTCATTCACACTTAATACAAACCTTTTTGTACTCTCAGTCAACTCCCTTAGGGATTCTTTTTGAAAATCAAATGGATCATAAGGGGTACTGGTTTGCAACTGCTCATGTGATTCTTCTAGAGGCATACTAGGTTCATGGAGAGTACTATATTGCATCTGCTTTAGGGCATCCCTCAAAGATAACGAACTCAAATCATCATGGGGAGTACTAGATTGCATTTGTTTTAGGGCATCCCTCTAAGACAAAGAACTAGAATTTTGCTCACTTTCATGTTCATAAGACGGGTGTATGTACGAATAGTAATTGGGATCACCTTGGTATGAGTAATAGCCTCCAAAAGGTTGGTGGTGATCCCGATTACTATCCACACAATGTTGATAGTATGGATAATGTTTATTTTGAAATTCGGTCGGATATTCATTGTATTTGTCCTCATAATACCAGTTCGACATTTTCTATAAAATAAAAATTCCTAATTAAAAAAAATCTAAGAAAATAAATTCCGACATGAAGGGGTTTCTAAACATTCACAAACAAGGCCGACTCAACCAAATCAAACCTATTGAATCTAGCAAACAAAAAACATGATGGCTCCACTTAGATTGTTTCTAGACCAGCTTCTATTCTTTCAAAAGGCAACTAGTTACAATTTTAGCAAACCTCTTAGAACGATCCGAATTAGATTAAGTCGAAGAGAAACAGGATAAGCTCTAAGGAGCTTTGATAACCCTGTCTCTTTGGCACTTTTCCCTGGGTTACAAGGCGGCTCTAATCAACTTAAAATAATCTTCTTAAACTTCAAGTTCGGCTAAAAGTAACCAATACAGTCCTTTTGAACGAGTTTCCTATAAGCTCGTTACCCTATTGGTCTTTTTCTAGTCAAAATTTTAAGGTTTTAGGTTCGCGTTTGGTAACGTGTTCCTAAAGCGGGCAAGAAGGAAACGGTGATGAAATCCGAGTCCTTATCTTGTATGGCCAGTTCTTGCCCTTTACTAGAAAATTAAGTCCGTTTTCAATTCCTCAACATATATGCATACGAAGGAATACAGTAAACCCACTTGCAGGGGTTTCGTGGGTTGATCGATTCTTACCTCCCGTACCAAACGGGGGATGATTCGGTTGTAGTCGACTCGGGCCACCGACTCCTGTGTCAGTGTACGAACCCGAGGGGCCGAGACAATATCGTAATTGTCGTTCTTCCCTGTAGCAATTTATATTCAAATAATACCCTTCCGTAGGGTTTAAAAATAATAAAATGTCCAAAGTCCCAAAAATAATGTCCAAAAAGTGTCCAAAAAAAATAAAAGAAAAATTACACAAATAATAAAAATCCTAATACACTTTTCTAAAAGAAAACAAATAAAATCTAAATGAAATAAAATCTAATTAAGAAAAATCTTCATCTTCTTTTTCGTTCTTTAAGCTTTAACTTTTAACTCCAAGTATTTAGCTTTAATTCCAAGTCTTTGGCTCACTTTCTTTTCGATCCAAAATCCAACCTGTAGCAAAAAGAGAAATACCAAAAGAAACGTAAAATAGAACAAAGTAAAATAATAAAAATAAAAATAAAACCTAAAAATAAATCTAAAACTAAATCTAAAACTCTAAACCTAAAAACAAGTCCGCGTCGGCGGCGCCAAAAATTGATGTGATTTTAATATAGTGGTAAAAGGGTTTGATTCTCGACTTGTGAAGATTTAATTTCTAGACCAAATTTTTAATTACTAAAAATAAATAAGATTAAACAGATTTGATTTTAAAAATAGATGTAAGAAAACTAGGGTTTAAGATTCCACCATTCACCAATACTTCTGTGATATGCCTAATAATTCTGTGCTCAATTTAATCTAAATATGCCAAAAATAGGTTTTTAAAAGAATAGTTGTAAATCGTAAGCATGAGACATCAAAAGCAGTCAACCCAGCATGACTCATCAAAAGAGAACACAAATATTTAAGAAAAACCATTTTTTCAATTTTAATCAAGCAATTAATAATAAAAGAATTATAAAGAAAATATAGATAAAATAGACATACCACTTAATTATTGGAAGAAAGGCTTCCTCCGTAACCCCAATGATGGTGATTAGCTCATTGTAATGGAAACACACTCAAAATATAGTTTCATTGCTCGAAAAGTGCTTACAATGGTTAAAAAGAAGTAACACAAAATTTTTGAGACGCTTAAAAGCGTTACAGTGAATGGTTCGTAGTGTTACAGGAGAATGAAAAGAGAACAGGAATAAAGATCGGACTAAAAGTTCAGCAGAGAACCGACCTTCAGCAGCTTAATAGACGACTGTTCCAGCGACACTATCAGCGACAGTTTACTGGAGCCTTATGTTCTTCGTGTTCTTCCTCTTCACAGCAGCAGCAGTTTTCTGTCAACTTCTTCCGGTGCTCTGGCTGCCTCTCCCTCCTGATTTCCTCCCTTATCTTCGGTATATATAGGGTATGCAAACCCTAGAGAGTCTTCTAAAGTGATTAAAACCCCTAAAACCGCTCCAACCTAATCTCTAATTAGTGTTATCCGAAATATAGCCGGACTCCATTTTTCCGTCCAAATTCACTTCAGCTGGCTATTTTTCCGGCTTGAAACACGTTGTTTGACGTGTTTTTAGCTTAGTTGGGATGTCTAATTCACTTTGGCACAATTTGAATCACTCCCAAACTCTAAAATCACGTAACAAAAGACTGTACATAAGTTTCTCAGGTAACTTCTTTCTTTCCCGCCATTTCCAAATATTTGAAATGAAAAGGGGGTGCCCCCAATCCAAAGAGTGGGTGACTTTAACACTTTTCGAGCCAATTTTTCCCAAATCATTTATTTCTCAGAAATACCTACAAAGACATAAAAAGACATAATAAGTATAAAATCGAACACTATCAAAATAGATAATCAAGCGCAATTTAGAAACAAAAATGTGTCTATCAACGATATAAACACGCCTCAGAGAATGTTTTTATCATTAACTATTATTCCCTAACTCCTCATCTTCTCCATTACTTTTTCTGCAACTCTGCCTCTGATTCTCTACAACTTTTATTTATCTAAATCATTTATCTTATTAAATTTCTTCATAGATGCTACTCAAAGTGCTCATTCTCTATCAATTCCTCTTGCCGGGGTAAGTTTTCTTCTATTTTACTGACCTTCTTTTTCTTTGCTAACCATGGATATGTTCTGAATTGATTTGGTTCATATTTTCTGTCCTTTGATCTTCAGTTTCATGTCTACGAAAACTGCAGCGGAATTTGATGTAGAACATCAACAATAAGGCTTTAAACTCACCGTTCCAGATAAATCTGCCAAAGAAGTTAATCTTGATCTGAGAATGATTGAAAGAGGAACCTGGAGCGAAAACAAGGTTATAATCACTCTAGGTCAATTGAGAGTCGTTCTACAAATACCATTGTATGATCTTATGAACCCATTATTCTACGAAGTCATGTCTTCTTTGGTGCCTCAGCATGGCGTATTTCAGCTGAGCGGTAATGTTATTCGCTTTCTAAATGAGTTCGTGACTCGCTCGCAAGGATACTCTACCGTTCCCGAGAAGTCGATTCCATTCAACTCCTCCAACTATACTGCCACTAGCTTTCTGTCGAACTACGTTCAAAATATTTTTGACCGACAAACAAAAAGATGGGCCATTCGTTTAAACTGGGCGAACATTTCCGAAGATCATAAGCTCCTACTTTCTGACCTTGATATGAAGGGAAATAAAACTAACCAGTATCTTCGTCATTCGAACGATGAGTACTGGACGAAGTATCCCTTGATCCTTGAGGGTCCCTAGGTCTGGGGGAAACATTCTGATGATACTTCTCGTCAAAATCCTCTTGGAGAGCATAAACATCTTCCTCGATTCACTCCATGGGTCTTGGGATGGCCAGACAAAACTCCCGAGGTATTTTTCTTTCTCCCTGCTTCGCTACTTTGATTTTATTCGTCGCTGACCCTTTTGTGATTGCAGGCTGCTACCGAGGTGAACACTCGATCTTCTCGCAAGCGGGCACTTTCAGAGACTAGGAAGATAAAGAACATATTTTTTTTCTTCATTATTCCCCGTTTTGCCTCTGTTATGCACATGACTAGGCGAACTTGTTATGCAAAGGTGTATGTGATTGAGAGTTGGTACTCGACGCCTCGTAAAGGGAAACGTTGGCCAATCCCCTTAAGGACCCAACAATGAGAACTGTGGAGGAGGAGCCAACGCCTTCGTAGCAACCTGAGGCTACTGCCGAAGAAGGTACTCCCTCTGCGAAAGAAGCTGAGAAAACAATTACCGATGAGATCCCAAAGGAAGGGGAAGACTCAATAATGTCTTTTCCTCACGAGAATGTTGCTTTTGAAGAAACCATTATTGAAGTTACTATGGAACCCGAAGTCGTGAAGGGGTCTGAGGCTGAGAAGCAGAAGGGAAAAAAGAATTAAATGAAGGTGCTTGCTTCTGCTGGGATCGGCAAGAGGATCTCGCGCCACAGGAATTCTTGGGGTGCAAATGTTTAAGTCTCTGAAGGAAGGAAACCTTGTGAATATCCATGGGCCAGTATGCAATACCATGATGAAGTTCTACTCGGATTTCTTTTCCACCCAAGACGCAAGGTCAAAGGTTTAGGTTTCTTCCCTGAGACGATCTCAACATGCTGGACTAATGATGTTGGTGAGTGGAATTGTCTATCTTTTCATTATATAGTCTTCACTTACTTCTTTCTAAATACATGTTTACTTGCGCAGGAGTATAACCGCCAACTTGCTTTTCTGGAGGAGTCCCGCTTAGCTGAGGAACCTGAGGCTTCGGGATGAGAATTCGCAGCTAAAGAATGAGAAATCCTTGCTATAAGAGAAGTTAAATTCAGAGAAGGAGGCATCTGAGTCTCTAAGAAGCTGAAATACTGAACTTTTTGGTAAGCTTCGCGACTCTTTCCTCTGGGTCGTAGCCTTTCTTTTGTTTCTATTAGTTGATACCCTAGGTTTTTCTACCCTAAAGAGCGTTGTCAGAAACGAGAGAGGATGGTCGATCAGTGCAGACTGGAGAGTGAAACCTTGAGTGAGAAGTACGAAGAGTATAACCAACGCATATATCATTTGACTTGGGAGTTACAGAATGTGGACAAACTGAACGTTACTCTGAACAAGCAAAAGATTGATTTGATTCAGCAGCTAATTGATCTTTGGAAATAATTGAACTCCTACAAAGATGAATACCAGAAGCGCCAAGCCACCATAGCCCGATTAGAACGGGAAGTTGAGGACCTGCAAGTTGAGAAAAATAAAATCATTACGAGAAAAGGATTTAACAAAGGCATTTCTTCGCACAACTTATAAGTACATAATTTGAATATCAATTTCCTATGTTTGTTTTAGTTATTTCTCTTGTATTTTGTGTATATTACGCTTTGTTTTGGATTTTTAGGTCTTATGGAGTCCCATGAAGTAAAAAAGAAAACAAATATAGGCTTATGGCATAGTCTGGAGTCATTTGGTGTTGATGGATCCAAAGCTAGAGAGCACGTGAGTCTTTAATGTGTCAAAAGAGATAATTACTAGGGGCCTACTGTTCTATTAATAAGTGCTAAAGGGAGTCCAATTTCTAAAGACAACCAGGATTTGTAATGTGGCCACCATCATTTATACTCTTATTCTGGCACAACTATTGCAACTGCCAACAACCTAACCATGCCGAGCGAGAGAACTCAGGGAAGAATTGGTTCAATAGGGTGGTCGCTGTGGTTGCAGTTGAGATGGAACTGGTGGTTATGGCATTGAAATTGGGTTTTTCTGATGTTAAAGATAGAAAAATAAATGGGTTATTTGAGAACTTGAGATGGAAGAGAATGACAGATACCCGAGAGAAGCATCAGAAAGGGTTTTCAGCCGAAAATAAGAGTTGAGAGAAAGAATCAGGGAGAGAAAGTGAACGATCTGGATTTGAGTTGGTTTGCCAACATTAAAGAATGGGGATTTGAAGACGAGAGAAATAAAAGACAGAGAAGAACAAATTGATGTTGCTTGTTTATACAAGAGAGACATAAAAGATGGAGTAGTGCTATGTTTTGGTGGGATTCGAAGGTAGAGTTCTCCACCGACATTACATGTTGTTGTTGTGAGTTTGAATAGAAGGTGGTGGTGTTTTGATAGCAGAGAATGAAGATGGAATTGCAGAGAGATTGATCGAGAGTTATAGTAACTGTTGGTCGCTGGTTGAAACAAAGAAGAAGGTTTGATGCTATCATTGAGGTTTGGTTGTTGAGTAGAGAAGAATGGGATTACAGTGTTGATGTCGTGAACTGTGCTATAACTATTGGTGTGAGTTGAGGTGTGAATTGATGCTTATGAATATGATATGTGAATGAATGCAGGGAAGGAGACGTGAGAACTACAAACAAACCAACATAACTCATCTATTCATATGCCAGATAACGCACCTCATGTGTTTGACAAAATGTCACAAAGAGTTGGCCGAGACTTGAAGGATATATGGATGGACTATGGGGCCTGTCGCTGGATTATAATTTGTTCAAGGCCTGAGTTGTGGCCGTGAGTTGGGCCAAATAGGTTTAAGCTATGGCAAGCTTGCCAAAGGGTTTGGACCTAAACTTAAATTTGGAAAGCTAGGGTTTTGAATATATTTTTGGAAATTGAAAACTATGAGTCATACAAGGAAAGATACTTCTACTCGAAAAGGGTTTCTACAAGGAAAAATCTATAAAAGAACAACTTCAACAAGAGGGAGAGACATCTAGGTTTTCACCTAGTTCTATTCTCACCTCTTCTACTTCTTTTTGTAGGTTCGCGCGGGGAAGATTTCTCTCATCTAGGGTTTGCAATTTCTTTTCTTCTTGAATTCAATTGTGTAAACTCCAATTTATGAGTAGTTAATCTTATTGTTGTTTAGAGAATAGTTTGATTTCATAAATACATGATTATTTGAATTAATAAATTAGTCTTGTCTCATATTTATCGTTCATGATTCATCACAAATATCGCCATGTATGATTTGATTGTTTGTTTAGTCAAGTTACAAATTGGTTGAATTCATATTCATATCTAAAGCTAATTTAGGGCCTATTATACACAAAAGTGATACTCCTTGAATACAAGTCGCATAATGTGGTTATTGCTTGTAGTGATAAATCCTAGTAATCACAAGTGGATCATGACCTTTGTTAAATTGAAGTAGTGCATTTTCACATTCAATTGCATTGTTTAGCCAAATTTCATGAATCTTATGTTCCTTAGGAATTAAACCTCATTAGTGTTTTTTACAAGTTAGGTTGTTCTCTTGGTAGAATTCATATTCGCATCTTTTAATGTGTTTGTTGATGACTTGAGGAAATTTGCGGGATATTCTTGCGATCAAGGTATTCTAGGGCTTTTGATAAAACGAGACTAAATATCAATTCTAATTATTAAGAGAAGAACATGTTTGTGAATGAAAACGAAATCCTTGACCAATATTTTCACATTTTTTCTTTGCTTGTTTACTTTTAGTTTAGTTTAGTTTAATTTTATAAAATCAGAAAATCCCCCCCCTCCCCCTTTTATATAAGTAATCAGATACAAATAACAATCCAGACCTCTTTGTGGGAAAGAATATTTCTTAACCTTGCTTCATAATAATTCATAAGTAGTGAGAAAGTAATAAATAATTTTGACGTGCTGTGACACACATTAAATTTTAGCGCCGCTGCCGAGGAGGAAGCGGATTGTTATTTGTTTTTGTTTTTGATTTCTTATTTTTGTTTTTAGTTTTATTTTTATTTTTATTTCTTATTTTTGTTTCTTATTTTTGAATCTAACCTAGTTTTGAGAATCTTATTTCAGGTACTTATTTCTCATGGAAGGTGCATATTACAACAATCAATACGGTTTTCAACCTCAACAACACTATGACAATTTCCTAACACCTATGGGATACAATCAAAAGCAATTCGTTGGCTATGATCAAAATCCTAGAGAACCTTATAGTGATTTTCATACATACCAACAACCTTGTAGTGGGTATGTAAGTCAACCACCAAGGTGGGACAATTATACTTCCAATTGGCTTTATTCGAGTTGTATGCATGTTATGGATGGATTAAACGACTTGCAACATAGACTAGACCAACTTGATTGTAATAGAGAGAATGTTGCACAAACTGATTTTAACAATAGTCTCCCTTATCCCACTCTTGATTGTAGTTATGATCATTCTCCTATTTAAAGGGAAGAGTCTTGGGCGAGAGATTCTATTATAGTTGACCATGGAAAGCGTGTGAATGTCAGAAAACTTGCTCAGAAACTATACAAGTTGGAAGATGACGGAGCCCCGGAAGAGTTTCTCGAAGAAATTAGTAGGACCATTCATATGGAACTCAAACGACGTTCTGATAAAGGTGGGGAAACCGATAAAGATTCTGATTACGGTGAGTTTGAAAACGAAGATGAGTATGTTGAGAATGAAACCGAATTAAATGATATTGTGGAAGACCCAATTGAACTTGTCGAATATGATATTGATAATGTTGATGCTGAAATCTTCATTGAGGCAGAGACAGATGAAGATTGGTTGAAGAGTTTGATAGAGAATCAAGATACACATGATGTGAGTAATTCACTTGAATTCTTTAAGGATGAAGAGGATCCCATGATACAAGAGATTTTGCAAGGTTTGACTAATCACTTGCATATTGATTCTTCTCATTTACCTCTTATTGGCTTGAATGTATGTGCTTCAGAAGTATTGTTAAATGACTTTGCTTCCCAATATCCTCCATTGGAGATACTTAATTCTCGTACTATGCAGGTTTGTAAACAAGAAACCGTAGAAGTCCCAAATTATATGTTCTCTATACACTTCCAAGTGTAGAAAAGACTAAGTGTAGGGGAAACTTCTATCGGACGATAACTTAAATTCTATTTTCTTGTACTAATATTCTTGTGAAGCTATTGTTAGAATTGCATATTTTTCTACGGGAGGACCCCCAATTTTTCAGATTGTTGGTCTACAGGCGACTAGAGAGTCGGGCTGATGACGTTAAACCAAGCGTTGCATGGGATTATTTATTTTTTCTTGTTTTTTTTTCTTTTCTGAATATTCATATCATAATAGGATTTCCCACCTTGGTTTTACATTGGATGAGTCAATTTACATTGAGGAAAATGTAAGTTTAAGTGTGGGGGAGTGGTTAAGCATATAGAATTCTTAAGTATTCACTTCTTAGGTAGAAAATTTTCTGATTTCTTGTAACTATTTGCATGAAACCTCTAACTTTTAGATATTTTAGAGTCACTTAGAAATACTAGAGAACTATATTGGGGTTTCTTAGTTGTTGAGAGACAATAGCCGACAAAAAGGAACTTAAACCGCCGGTGGAGAATTAGGTGCAAAAAGAATACACAATTAGAGAAGATGATCAATCATTAGTGAAGACTACCTATATATGAGTGAGGCACCAAACCTTCAACATTTATCCATTTAGAGTGTTTCATCTGCGTAAATTTCGAGTAGAATGATGAACTACTCAACCTCGCACCATTTCATCACTACTTTTTGATCTCTTGAGTGCTAATTCTATGAATCATGTGGGTGACATCAGAATTGCGAAAAAAACCTTACCTTGTAGTGTGATTTGCAGTTGGCAGCATTTTCTCTCTCGACAACAGGTCCATAGAAACACCATTATCATCAACAAACGGAACATTACAAATTTGAAGAAAGTTGAAGACGTTCAAGGTTTACAAGCAACACTACAAGAAAGAGCAAAATGCAGGTTCAAAGTAAAGTAACAATACAAGGAGCATAATTTTATATCCTAGATGAAGACTAAGTACAAGAGCGAAGAAATTAAAAGAAGTGAATTTTTGTGAGGTTTATGATACCGAGACAATACAAGTTGTGAAGAATCAAGTGGTAAAGTCCTTTCTCCACGACCATATTAGTTTCATTGTTATTCTTTTAGTTTGTATTTCATATTTCTTGTCTTAAAAAAAAACAAAACAAAAAACCAGAAAATATATATAAATAATTTGTTTTTATTGCTTTAGTGTACATTTGTGTTTGTATTTATTCGTAAAGCCAGTGGAAAAGAAGAAATCTATAAAAAAGTTTTAAGCAACAAGAATTTGAGAAGAAAAGAGTTAGAAATAGTCGAAGTTCTATGAAGTTCAAGAGTTCATCATCTACATTTGAAGCCGAAAACAAAGACGTTTCTATAGGACGTTGTGAGAGTGGTGCTGATTGTAGATTGGTGATGGGTTTGAGATATAGTAGTAAGAAAGGGTTTGTTTCAGAACTTGTGAAGATTTTGATTTTAGACTTAATTCTAATTGAAGCTAGAAAATAAGTAAAAGATGATATCAATATTAAGGATTGTTGGGACTCATAATTTCATCATTTATCATATTAAGTGATTCATACATAAATTCTGAACTATTGTAGCTCAAATTATCAACTGTGATTCTTTGCCTAAAGTAGATTTCTAAAATATTAAATGTAAATTGTAAGCATGATGCATCAAAAGCTCTAAGTCTAAGCATACATCATCAAACAAAATAACAATTAATTAAAAAATCATAAATCGATTAAAATCAATGCAAATAGTTATAGAATTAATCATAATTACCACTTAATAATGAAATATGGCTTCCTACGTTGTCCCAGAGGTAGGATTTAGCTCGTCATTACAAAAAAAACTAAGAAGAGAGGAAGAAAGAAAATAACTTGAAAAAAAACCTAGAAACTACTGTTGGTGTCGGCCTCCGGCCCTCTCCCCTTTGATTTTCTAACACCCTATTTATACATAACAAGTCATATTTTCTCAAATATCTCATTCCATAACTCCAAATGATTCCTTTTTTATGAAAATATCTCAGGAATAATTTCTTTCTCTATTTATCACGCAACTTCCTTAATTTGATAGAATCAAATCTTGGGATATTATCTTCTTTATTTTTAAATAAAACCGTAAATTTTCTTTCCCTTTTTAATAGGCAAAAAGATATCTTTGCCTTAAATCTTGAAAATCTCCTATAAAATTCCGATGAAAAAGAAGGGGTTGCCCTTAATCCAAAACACGGGTGATGTTAACCACTTAGGTGCCTTATCTAAAGTTAGGGTGCCCTTAGTAAATTTAATGGGTGCCTTTAACACTTTTCCGAGCCAATTTTTCCAAAAATATTTATTTCCCAAAAATACCTACACACACATAAAACACCATAATAAATACAAAAATGAGTACTAAAAATATATAGAATTGAGACAAATCAGACACAAAAATGTGTCTATCAATTGGATGAGAAGGTGAATGAGCATCCACATCCCTGCAGTAGTTGATTTCCTTTCGTAGAGATCATCAGAGAAAGGGTTTTTTCAAAAGAATCATAAAAAATGAGTATTAAAAACATTAATTTGGAAGGTTTCCTTCCCATCATTCAACCTGTGTAGGATTTCTATCTCCATTCCTGCCTGCACACATGAGAACCATAAAGTGCGTCTCCTGAGTGTTACTTTTACAAAACCCTATTGGTGAGGCAGAAGTCGCGGCGGAATGCTTATTCGATCCCTCTCGAGGCTGGATTCTTTCATATGGTGGTTTTCTCCTAACTCAAGAGTTAAGCATGAGAATTATGATCTTTGATATTTCTAACTCCTTGATAATGTGCTGTGGAATGTTTTAAAGTTGGAAGATTAGGTTTTGTGGGTAGATCTCTTGTAAACCCTCACGAGACTATAACTCGTCCACTAGGGACACCAAAGAGTTTAAAGGCTTGTTACACATGCTAAGTGTAACCGTATCCTCAACAAAATGGAGTTGTGTATCTTAAGATTAGTTTAGTTTAGTTTGCTCGAGGACTAGCAAAAGGCAAGTGTGGGGGAATTTGATAAGTGCATAATTTACATATTTTGAATATCAATTTTCAATGATTGTTTTAGTTATTTCTCTTGTATTTTGTGTATATTACGTTTTTTTTTGGATTTTTTAGGTCTTATGGAGTCACATGAAGTAAAAAAGAAAACAAATATAGGTTTAAGGCATAGTCCGGAGTCATTTGGTGTTGAAGGATCCAAAGCTAGAGAGAACACAAGTCTTTAATGTGTCAAAAGAGAGAATTACTAGGGGGAGTCCTACTGTTCTATTAAGAAGTGATAAAGGGAGTCCAATTTCTAAAGACAACCACGATTTGTATTGTGGCCACCATCATTTATACTCTTATAACCTAGCAGCTAACATAGGTCGATCTGTTCTCTACTCCTATTCTGGCCACAACTATTATGACAACCAACAACCTAACCACGCCGACCGAGAGAAATCAAGGAAGAATTGGTTCGATAGGATGGTCATTATGGTTGCAGTTGAGATGGAACTGGTGGCTATGGAAGTGAAACTGGGTTTTGCTGATGTTGAAGATAAAAAAAAATAGATGGAAGAGAATGACAAAGACTCGAGAGAAGCAGCAAAAAGGGTTTTCAGCCGAGAATAAGGGTTGATTCCAATCGAGAGTTGAGAAAAAAAAATCAGTGAGAGAAAGTGGACGATGTGGATTTGAGTTGGTTTGGAAACATGGAAGAATGGGGCTTTGAAGAAGAGAGCAATAAAAGATAAAGAAGAACAAATTGATGTTGTCGGTTTGTACAAGAAAGACAAAGAAGATGGAATAATATTGTGTTTTGGTGGGATTCAAAGGTAGAGTTCTCCACGGAGATTACATGTTGTTGTTGTGAGTTTGAATAGAAGGTGGTGGTGTTTTGATAACAAGAGAATGAAGATGGAACTGCAGAGAGATTGATCTAGAGTTGTAGTAACTATTGGTCGCTGATTGAAACAGGGAAGAAAGTTTGCTGCTATCATTGAGGTTTGGCTGTTGAGTAGAGAATAATGGGATTATGGTGTTGATGTCGTGAACTGTGTTATAACTATGGGTGTGAGTTGAAGTGTGAATTGATGTTTATGAATATGATATGTGAATAAATGCAGGGAAGGATATGTGAGAACTACAAACGAACCAACAAAACCCATCTCTTCCTATGAGAGATAACGCACCTCATGTGTTTGACAAAATGTCTCAAAGAGTTAGCCGAGACTTGGAGGATGTATGGACGGACTATGGGCCCGTCGTTGGATTAGAATTTTGTTCAAGGCCTGAGTTGTGGCCGTGAGTTGGGCCAGATAGGTTTAAGCTATGGCAAGCTTTCCAAAGGGTTTGGACTTAAACTTAAATTTGGAAAGCTAGGGTTTTGGATATATTTTTGGAAATTGAAAACTATGAGTCATACAAGGAAAGATACTTCTACTCCAAAAGGGTTTCTACAAGGAAAAAGCTATAAAAGAGCAAATTCAACAAGAGGGAGAGACATATAGGTTTTCACCTAGTTCTATTCTCACCTCTTTTACTTCTTTTTGTATGTTCACGCGGGGAAGATTTCTCACATCTAGGGTTTGCAATTTCTTTTCTTCTTGAATTCAATTGTGTAAACTCCAATTTATGAGTAGTTAATCTTATTGTTGGTTAGGGAATAGTTTGATTTCATAAATACATGATTGTTTGAATTAATAAATTAGTCTTATCTCATATTTATCGTTCATGATCACCACAAATATCGTTATGTATGATTTGATTGTTTGTTTAGTCAAGTTACAAATTGGTTGAATTCATATTCATATCTAAAGCTAATTTAGGGTTTATTATACGCAAAAGTGATACTTCTTGAATACAAGTAGCATAGTGTGGTTATTGCTTGTAGTGATATATCCTAGTAATCGCAAGTGGATCATGACCTTTGTTAAATTGAATTAGTGCGTTTTCCACATTCAATTGTATTGATTAGCATAATTTCATGAATCTTAATGATCCTTAGGAATTAAACCTCATTAGTGCTTTTTACACGTTAGGTTGTTCTCTTGGTAGAATTCATATTCGCATCTTTTAATGTGTTTTTTGACGACTTGAGGAAATTTGTGGATATTCTTGCGATCAAGGTATTCTAAGGATTTTGATAAAACGAAATTAAATATCGATTCTAATTATTAAGATAAAAAACATTTTTGTGAATGAAAACGAAATCCTTGACCAATATTTTCACATCTTTGCTTTGCTTGTTTACTTTTCTTGTTCATTTTTAGTTTATTTTAGTTTTATAAAATCAAAAAATCCCCCGATTGTTTTATATAAGTAGTCAGATATAAATAACAATCCAGACCTCTCTGTGGGAACGCATATTTCTTACCCTTGCTTCATAATAACTCATAAGTAGTGAGAAAGTAATAAATAATTTTGACGTGATGCGACACACATCAACAACACGAACAAAACTTCGTACAACAGAGGCAGATCTTTGCACAAAACGAACAAATCGTCATTCAGCGCAGGCAGACCTTTGCACCGCACGAAAAAAATCTTTATTCGACGCAGGAGGACATTCGCACTGCACGAACAGATCTTGCCGAAGTCCTGAAGTCCAATAGATTGATTTCGAAGAATAATGAGAATCTTACGAAGCGCTTGAAGGAAAAACATAAGACCATTAGTCATTATAAAGGGGTAATTGACAAGACTTCTGACAAGTCTCTGGATCAATTGTCCGATGCGCAATGCAAGGTGGATGAGATGACGAGTAAGCAAGAGGATGTTGAGGAAAACCTCTAATTAATTATTTCATTGAAAGAAGGTTGTTGCGATAGGCTGCTTTGGTTTCTGCCTCTTTTGCATCTATATGACCCATTTGAATAAATTTTTTCTTATGATATTCTTGCAGAGTCGGAGAAAAATATGAAGGAAAAGCTGGAATAGTTTCGCACGAAGCTCCTGCAAGATCATGCTGACAAAAACAATTATGCCAAGAAACTGCAGGAGCTCGACGAAGAGTTTACGGAATAAGAGACGAATACCAAAGGCATTGTCAAAGAGATTAAGATGAACGCCTAACTATCTATGAATGAGATCTGTCAGAAGTTTTCTAATGAATTATGCGAAGTTTAATCTTCGCAAGGTGAACCTGGACTTCCCCGAGGTGGAATCTGACGAAGAAGAAGACAAAGAAGAAGATGACGAAGAAACTCAAGGAGATGATGGGAACCAAGCGAATGAAGAATATGCTCTTCCCAAGGACAAAGTTCATGCCTCTGCTAACCAAGGCGGAGCTGGCATAACTCCTAGTGACGATGAACTTTAACTTTTCACATGAAGATCCTTGCTCTTTTTTGTTGTTTCCTATTTTCTTCTTTGATTTTTGGTAAACAATATTGTGTTGATGATGCCTTTTGGATAATCTGGGCGCTCCCAAGCTTGAGGGCATTAACTTATATTTTGCTGCACTTTTTACCTGTTTAAATGAAATGAGCATATCATTAATTAATTTGATTTTCGAATACTATTGATAACACTAACTCGTAATTTCGTTTCCATTCTCAAAGTAATGATATTTTGCCTTGCCCATTATTTGATGTGGATAAGCTAAATACCTAACAATTGTCTTAACCATTTTTTTTTATAACCGAAGCGGTGCATTTCTAATGCCCATTTATTTCGGCGACGAAGTTGCAGGCCCAAATATTCTTACGAGCCATAGGCCTTTGACCTCGCCTTATCTTATTATGCGAAGGGGTACATTTTTAATGCACATTTACTTCGTCGGCGAGGTTGCAAGCCTAAATACTCTCACGAGCAATGGTATTTCAACCTCGCCTTATCTGGATACTCAGATCCCTAATGGAGGGTGCCATCCTTTTATGTTCCCCTTGATTGCCCGTTCAAGAAGCTTACTTCTGGTAGGTGTACCTAGCTCCTCCCATCCCGTTATGCAATAATCAATTATTTTTTGGGACCCCTTGTTCCTTTGCTTGTATGGATGTGGGTATGAGGTCCTTGCCCTAGGAGGGGTGTCTTGGGGACCATGCATAAACAAGGACTTGGCCATTATGGAAATGCTTGGATAACGCTTTAAACGTCTCTTCCACCCATGCCTCAACCGTGTACCTCGGTGTCTCTTGCGTAGTCTATACCTCTTACCAATAGTTGGGGGGAAAATCCCCTCCGGACCTGGCGTATAAGGTCTTAGTCAGTGTGTCTTCTTGCTCATCTAGGCGAATAACCTTAGAACTTATCCATGCAATGCGCCGTAGGGGTTACAAATTTGCCTCTTGCCTCCTGGGCGAATAATATGTCTCATGTATTGACTGCCCTCACCTTATGGACGGATTCTGGGGCACATCACATGGGGTTCTAGCCTGGAATCCAGATTTTTTTTATTTATATAATTATTCTTAAGTATTATTATACCTTCTCCGAGCGCCCTCGCTTTCCACTTCGGGTTCATGGATAATATTTTTTGACATATCTAGGATTCCACGGGTGATCTAGCTTTAACCCCTTCGTGATCCACCAATTTGTATGCTCCAGTTCTCACTCTTCGTTTGACAAATGTATGACCCTTCCAAAGTCAGCTCCAACTTTCCTCCTGGTCCCTTTTGGTATGACGTTATTTCTCGCAGGACCATCTCTCCAGGTTCATAATCTCGCAGATTAACTCGCTTGTTATATTCACTAGCCAGCCTTCGATGATATTTTTCCATATGTTGAAGAGATCTTTCCCGATTCTCCTCTAAATCATCCAATTTAGACAATATCAAATTCGAGGTCAGATTCTTAATCCAAGACTCTCTCTTTGTGAGAACGGCCCGTTAGAAGCAATGACACTATGAATCCTACCTCTTTTGCCATAACTTCCATTAGAGATCAAGAAATAAAGAAAGATGATGAAAATTTTGGTATTTTAAAGAAACGAATCAAAAAGATATACCCATAGAGCTGGAAGAAGTCCGGATGTCATATTAATTTGTCGCTTAAATAGTAGATTCGGTCCCATATTTCCGCGGTTTCAAGCCAAGTTTTGGTATCATTACTTCGGGTGGGAGTACTGCCTCTACTCCATATGTTAGATGAAATGGAGATATTCCTATTACATTTTTCCGGGTAGTTCTATATGTCCACATTGCGAAATTCTTCTCACCGCTCCTTGTGCCTCCCATCCAACTTTTTCTTTAAATTATCTGCGATGGTTTTGTTCATTGTCGCAGCCTTCTCATTGCTTTCTAAATATATCGAGGTTGACTTGCCCTGCTGGATTTTGAGTGCGTTGAATAGCATATCGATAATTTCTCCTTCAAATTGTTTTCCATTGTCCAATACAATTTCCACCGGTATGTGAACCTACAAATGATATTTTCTAACAGAAAAGCCCACATCTTTTTCTCTCTGATGTTCTTCAATGGCTTCGCCTATACCCATTTAGTAGAGTAATCCGTGGCTACAATCAGATACTTCATCTGCTTGGACCCAAGCACCAATGGTCCGACGATGTCAACTCCCCAATTGGCGAAGGGCCAAGGACTAAGTACGAAATGCAAGGTTTTCTCTGAAGCATGAATCTTTTTGCCGAACCTTTGACATTCTTCATACCTCTGGGATACCTCCTTCACATCTTTGTGCATGTAAGGCCAGAAGTACCCCTGAGTTTTAGATTTTTGTACTAACAACCTTGTTCCATTGTGGTTCCCTGCATTGTCGTGGTGTATAGCTTTCTGAATTTATATTCCTTCTTCTTTAGATAAACATCGCATCAATGATCCATGAAAAGATTGTCGATATAGCATGCCTTTGCATAACTGGTAGTTCATTGACCTTATTTTGACCTTGTTATCCAGCAACCTATCCCTGGCAGTTTTCCCTCTCCCAAATACTCGTGAATTGGGTGTCTCCAGTCATTCGTCTCTTTTGCTTCGCCTGTATCAACCGCCAAAGTTTCCATGCCTTGGGTCACCTCTTCTATTGAAGGATGACGTAACCACTCTATCTTCATTGATGTGCTCTCTGGGTCGCTCATCATTGAGGATATGAAGGCCAATGCATCAGCAAATATGTTATCTTTTCGACAGATGTGTCGCCATTTGAGGTTCGGGATTTGAGAAGCATAATACTTTGAAGTTTTTCGATACTTTTACAGCGATGGGTCACACGTTTGATATCTTCCTTCTATCTGCCGAACCACAGGTTGAGAATCAGTCGTAAGCCGTAAACATCTAACTTCATTTCGATTGCCAATCTTAGTGCATGTATCACCGCTTCATATTCAGTTTCATAGTTGGTTGCCGAGAATTCTAACCGAAACGAATCTACAATCCTTGCTCCACCTGGCGAGGTAAAAACAATGCCGATTCCATTTCCTTCGTTGTTAGTTGATCTATCCACAAATATCTCCCACCATCTTGGGTGGTTTTCTTTAAGAAAATCTTTGGGATCCGTGAGATCTTCTTCCAGATTCATCATTTCTTCTACATCCTCATCTTCCTTCATTGGAAAGTCGGGAAAAAAAATCCGCGATGACTTGAAACTTCGACGATGTCAGAATTCCATACTCTACTCTGAATTTTTCTATTTGAGCAATCCATTTCGAAACCCTTCCAACTCGGTGGGAACTTTTCAACACTAAATCGATGGCGTCTTCATCATTATTTTGATGGTATGAGCTTGGAAATATGTTCATAATTTCTGCGTCGCGTAGACTAAAGCTAGTATCAATTGTTCAACCTTCACGTAATTTCTTTCCACAAACTAAGAGTTTTGTTGATGTAGTATATTGGATTCTCAATCCCTTTGTCTGTTCTGACCAGTACTGCGCTGATGGCATTTGAAGTCGTTGCAAGGTATAACAAGAGGATTTCTCCTGGCTCGGGCTGCTGAAGAATTGAAAAATTAACTAGGTGCTCCTTGATGTTTTTAGAGCGCCTTCTCGCACTTTTCGGTCCATGCAAATTTGGCTCCCTTCTTTAGAGTATCAAAAAACTGCTTGCACTTGTCCGAAGATATGGCGGTGAACTTGCCTAAGGCTGCGAGTTTCCAATTGAGATTTTGCACATCTTTCACCGTGGATGGAGACCGCATATCCCTGATCGCCTGAACCTTCGCTACCTCTATCCCATTCTTCGAAACTATATACCCCAGGAATTTTCCCGAAGTTACACCAAAAATGCACTTTGCTGGATTGATTTTCATCTTGAACTTACGCACCTGGTCGAATATTTCCTTCAGATCTCTCGCATGGTCTTTTGACTTCTTGCTTTTAACTAGCATGTCATCCACGTACATTTCCAAAGTAGAATGTACCCATTGATAAAATAGTTTCTCCACCATTCGTTGATAAGTTGCACCTGCATTCTTTAATCCAAAGGGTATTCTTGTGTAACAATATAGCCCTCTCGGAGTAAAGAAAGAGTTGTTCTCTTGATCCTCCTCGGTTAGAGGGATCTGGTTGTATCCGGAATATCCATCCATGAGAAAGAGCGTTTCGTACCCCGTCGCTGATTCTACCATTTGAGGGATATGTGGTAAAGGAAAACTATCCTTCGGACAAGTTTTGTTCAAATCACTGAAGTCTATACAAATTCTGATTCCTTTATTATTCTTTAGAACAATCACCATATTAGTTATCCATTGTGGATACTTTGATGGTCTGATAATTCATGATTCGCTCATTCTCTTGAGTTCTGCCTCGATTGCTTCATGATATAGACTGTAGCGACCTTTCTGATTCGCTGCTTGAAAATCTTCGCCATTGGGTTGATATCTAATCGATGACATGTCAAGGAAGGATATATGCCTGGTATATCTTCTATTTTCCATACAAATATATCCATATATTCTCGTAACAGTTGCTTCAACCTCTCCCCTTCTTGTTCATTCAACTTCGTACCTATCTTGACTATCTTTGGTTCATCATCAGTTCCCAAATTTATGTCTCTGGTAGGTTCCGTTACTGTGAAGTTCATCGTCGGTTCTCCGAGAGGGGTTGGGATCTTTAATTGCTATGCTGACGAATTTTCTTCTCCCGGTATCTCAGTTGGGAGCCCATTTCCACTCGTTGCGTTTACCTCGTAAACCTGTATTTCCTGCTCCTTCTTGTCTTCCTTGGCCTGCTTCTTCTTTTGCTTGATCTTATCAGCTCGTTCTTCATATCGGCGAACATCTACTTTATTGCAATATTTTACTTCAGCAGGATCTCCTCTGACTTCATCTACCCCGTCTGGTGTCGAAAAGCGCAAGCATTGATGATAGGTTGATGTTATACCTTTGATTCTGTGTACCCATGGTCGCCCTATGATGGCGCTGGGCGACTCCACATCAACTACATAAAAGGTGGTGATTGTTTCTATCTTTCTGGGGTAGATTATCATTGTGAATTCTCCTTTTGGCCTTGAAGGTGCTCCATTGAACCCGTAGATATTATAAGTTGACGGAATGAACATAGAATCTGGAAGATCCATGCGCTTGAATGTGCTATAGAATAAAATGTCCATCGAGCTTCCTGTGTCTATCAACACCTTGTCCACTGCCCACTTGCTCATCTTCAAATTCACTACTAAAGGGTCAGTCTGAGATTTCCCATTCTCTAGAGCTTCTGATGCTGAAAATACGATTGGTTGTGCTTTAAATCTCTCCAAGGGTGAGGCTTTGGCAACACTGAATATTTCCTTCCCACTGTGATTTTGCTTATGCACCCTGCTATTGATGTTTCTATGGAAGTTGTCCTCCATTCTCGCCGAATGTATGATTGATTACATCATAGATAGTTGGCTTCTTGCTCAATTTCGATTATGTGGACACGCGGTGCTTCTAGATATGCTCGCAATGGTGGAGGTGGTGGCAACTCTCCCAGAAACTCAAGAAGCTTTCCCTGTGCTAGCAAGTCTAATACTATCCTTTAGACGTTCGTGCAATTATCAGTAGTATGACCATGAAATTTATGATATACGCAAAATCGGTGACTATACCTTGAGGGTGGTGGTTCCATCCCTCGGTTTGGCGAATATATGATACATTCTAATTCGGTTTCCTCAAGATATCGCAAGACAGCTGTTAGCGACACACACTTAACTTCGAGATTTTTTGGTCTTCGAACCTAGGAGCATTAGGTCTTGTTCGCCGAACCTTTGATCACTGAATCTGCCTCGCCGAGATGGATGTTCCCATTATCGTTGGAATCTAAAAGTATCATCGGTCGCCCAATTTCTTCTTGGAAGCATATCTTTCCAGGGTGCTCGCTGGTTCTCTTCCTGGTAGATGTCTCGATAATCTACTCGTGGTACATCACCAACTGCATTTGCGGCTCGCTGCCATTAGCAGGATCTCATAAGATAACTTCCTTCGTAACAGTGGGTTGCAAAGCTGCCTCTTTCTGTATTTTTACTAGAACGATGTATTCTTCTTGATATTCTCGGAGTTTTTGCATATTCAACGTATTCTTGTGCTTAAATATGGCCACGTTCAACGAATCGGTCGTAAATAAAGCATTCATGAAGCTACGAAATATGTTCGTATCTGTCTCATGACCCATTGCTTCGCTACATAAAGTCCTCTATCTGTTTACCAGGCTTCGCAAGCTTTCCCCTACTCTCCTCTTTAAAATGAACAACTTTTCTACACCTGGTCTCAATAGATTTTTGTGCATATAGGCTGCGAGAAATACCTTTTCAAGGTCAGGAAAAGATGCAATGGAATACTCCGGGAGAGCATCAAACCAAACCAGTGTTTCGCCTTTCAAGCTTGATGGAAAATACTTGCACATAACTTCGTCACGATGCTCCCATTGAAACAAAAATCGCTGATATGCTTTGATGTGTTGTATTGCACTTCCTGTTCCATCGAAGATATTTCCAAGGGTTGGCATCATACACTATGGAGACAAAGTCGTGTATAAGATATCCATGCTAAATGGTGACCGTTTCGCTTCTGGTATCACATTTGTTAACTACTGTCCTTTCCCATTATTCTGATAACTCTGAACCATGGCTCTCAATGTTTTAAATTCCTTTAAGACTTCTTGATTCACAGCCGTTTCCTTGGTCTTTTTTAACTGTCGGTCCATTTCTTCTTGACGCTTTCTCGTGTCACGCTCTTCAACGCTTTCCCCATGATTCACTCTTTGCTTCTTTGGTGGTTCTTTTTGCCGACTAAAATGTGCCACTGATGAGCTCATTTTCTCGGGAGGTTCTTCTTGTAACTTATGATTTTCTTCGGCGAGTTCTAGATTCTGTTGTTTAAGCAGCTCTCGCTCCTGAGCCAATTTCCTCTTCAATTCTCTTATTTTGGCTAGGTTTTCTTTTAACTCTTCCATTGTCAATGTTTCTTCATTATCACGAAGTTCTTCTCCTCCTACCGTTTCGTCTGTGTTGATCCTTACTCTGTTGGTCTCCATATTACTGACTCTGATTCTGGAGCTCTTTCTCATCCCTCTTTGCGTCCCTCTATCTTCCTCTGACACCATCTTTGCTTATTAAGGTTCTTCATAATAAATAAATGATTTTGTTGTACTCTTCAGAGAGTTATCACAAGTGGACCTACAATTCATTATGCTGAATGCAGGTCCAATAATAATAATGATAATAAATCAATTCCTAAACCCTAGATATGACAATTAACTCGAGATATTTTTTTTATCCAAAACCTATGATTGTCTCAACAGATCCTAGAAAAATTCTGAGAAAAAACTTAGTATCTTATGATTAACTATTTTGATGATATCGCTTTTGAAAAAATAAAATTCTTTGATGTAGACTTATCAAGAACAAAAATCAATGCTTAAACCTGAATAGAACCACTCCTTGACGTAAAAATTTTAGGGTTTTGAAGACTTACAAATTTTATGCAAACACAATTTCGAAAATAATTAACTGACTGCTATAGAATCCAAAGTTTTATAGTTTAGAAAATGTTGAAACAAAATCTGTGATTTTATGGTTTAAAACCAAAATTTCTATGAGCCTTTTTCACCCGAATCTCTGTTTTTTTAGAGACTTGCTCTTAGAAACTCAGATCTAAAATTTCTTTATCAGAAAAACCAAGATCTAACTCTCATTTTCAAATAATATTATGAAGCACTCAAGATCCAAACTTATTTCTAAAGAACCAAGTGTTGAAGTACATTAAATCTTCTAGTTTCCTTGTCCCTGTTTTTAGCGCCAAAATGTAGTTGTAGGAAATCCCACAACACACCCAAATAATAACTCTCTAAACGGTTATCAATGTTATCTGTCAAGTTCTTAGGTCAGGATTCACACAACAACAAGTAAACTTAAGGACACAAGAGATTTATGTGGTTCAATGTTAAAACCTACATCCACGGGAGTGATTTTACTATGGGAAGTTGATGATTACAAGCTCTCAATCTTTCTCTCTTATGCAATAAGCCTAACTTAGAATGTTGAACCCTCTTTACATTTTTTACAATCCTACTTATAGGCAAATACTAAAAGTGGATAACAGTTCACTTCGCTAACTTGGTGTCTTCACAGGAGACCTTCACTGTAGCTTTCTTGCTGAAGGGTTCAACTTTGTTGATAATCTTCTCTCTAGTAAACTCGTCAAATAATCCTTGCTAAGACTGTCGTTATCGCTCTGTGCTTCGTCAAATTACATCTCGCTACCTGTCCCATCAGTCTGAGACTGTTGATATGACCGTTCTTCTTGTGCATTAAATGCTCAACTGCCCAATTCAAACTTGATCGTTGATTTTATCTTAGTCTTTTCCAAGTGTCTTGATCTCATCGATCAGGCGAATACTCAAATGTTACCGGGGAATTCTTCTGATGCTTATCATAAAGTTGGTTTTCTCGTATTTGTGCTTTGCGATATATACACGTGGCGAGGTGATTTTCTTTCCACACACAACTTCAGTTAACCTTATTACCTTGTGCTCTTCTTCCATATGCAGCTCCAATGGAGCAGATATTCTTTCTTTCAACCTAAATCCCTTCCCATACGTTTTGATAGAACTAATTGCTTTGCCAGACATACCCAACAATCTTTGTTTATCTATAATCTTCAACTTGCAAGCAAGAAGTGCCTGATCATACCTACGCTTCTCCTCTCTAATAATCTCTGGGTTGTCAGAGATGTCAATTCCTTGAATTTATTTCAATGAGAGGTGCAGAAAGTGATTACAATATCAATCTCCGTGGTCCATTGAAAGGAGATGTAAAACTAAATCTGCGTCTGCAAAATAGGATAGAAAGAAAAGAAAACAATTTTATTCCCTTGTAAACCGTAGAACTAAAATTGGGGAGGAAAGGGTAAAAAGAACTAAAACTTAAGATGTTAATAACAAATATCATTTGCAGGATTCGTATCATATATACCTAAACCGTTAATCAGAAGAAAGATATGATTTTTATGTGTCGCGTCTGAGCGTCTTATTCTATCTCGTTCTCAACAGAGGTTTGGAACTATATCTATATATATTATTATAATACAAGAGATAACTCAGAAAATCATAAGAGAGAAACCGATAAAAAAAACCATAAGAGAGAAGTGTAGGAAGTTTTTTTATCTTACACGGGCGTTGGGCTCACATCCAATCTTATTTTCTTAATAGCCCTTCTGTGCAGAATCCGATATCTATAAGAAAGCTACTTTAAGGACACCAACAAATTCTTGAAGGGCACTACAAATTGACAAAATAAGAACATTTTATAATAAATTGAATAATTCCTTATCCAAGTTTTTTTGATAATGGCCGAAGTTTTTCTTGGTTTATTTGTGTTAATGTAATTAATTAGTTCAGCTAATTAGGTGGTAGTTGTTAGATTAGGTTAGCCAATTTTATTTAACTTTTAGAATTGACAATGGGCATATGCCTCCCTCAATTTTTCAGTTTCAGGGAATCTTACGGCCAGGTCGTTTTTTGAATTTCCTATCCGTAACCACCTATACGGCTTGGAAAAGATGAACTCTTAGTTGTAATTAGGTTTCTCAAAATCTAATTTTTCGTCATAAAAATCCTACCTGTAGGTGGTTACTCCTAGTCGTAAACATATTTTATTGTAACTTGTTTAGTTTTACGGTTAGGTCTTAATGTTCTAAACATAGCCGTAGATGACTCTATAAATTCAAAAAAAACAATTTATAGCAAATCTAACTCTTATTTTATGCATGTTTTTCTATATGAAACCAGAAAAATTTAACAACAAATAAATAATCAACTGACCATCATCTATCTTTTTTTTTTGAAAAAACAACTCAATACTCTTACTCAAACTCGATAAAAATAAAAATTATATCATTAATTATCAAAAGTAAAATAAAATACAATAGAAAATTATTAAACTCGCTTTGTGTGAAAATCACATTATTGTTGTTAAGTTTTCTCTTTTTATTGGAATTTTTGAGTGAGAGAATTCCAATGGGTAAAGAATTTAGTTGGAGGTATCTAGAGGTAGGGTGAGTGAATGAATATGCATTTACTATCTTTGTTTTTTTTTTTTTGATCGACAAAGAAAAGAATTTATTGATCAAAAAGAAAAAGAGAGGGTATAAAAGATTTATAACACCTAGCCAAAAAAAATATAAAAATAAAAGTAGTGATAACAGGCTATCAACTACTTAAGAAGAAGTAAAACAAATAGAATGCCAATTTTCTATTACATTCGCAGAATTCACTGTCTCAAAATCTTCGATAGTTAAAGACCGACAATGAAGCAGATAAGTAGGTTGTTTCACTACACCCGCGTTGTTGACAGTTTTGTCGGTAAAGATTCTTGTGTTTCATTCCTTCCAGATGTTCCATAGAATAACAACATGGACCAAGTTCTACACATCAGTGATAGCCTTATTTTCCTGAGTTGAGTGCCAAGCTTGAACAGCTGTAAAAATGTCTTTAGGCATAGGAAAATAACATCTCAACTTACTTTGAAAAACCAACCAAACATCCTTATCAAAGGTACAATGAAGAAATAGATGATTACTTGATTCTTATTCATCGCAGAAAACACAAGTTTCAGGTACACCAATGCCTCTTCTTCTGAGAAGATTTCCAGTAGGCAACCTGCTATAAACAATAACCCAAAAGAAAAAGGCTATCTTTGGGGGTGGG
>JAJJMC010030282.1:669620-687992 GCA_023531435.1 Papaver californicum
CTTCAAATTATTGGTTGTTAATGTCAATGGGAAAATTGACATAAACAGTTTCCACGAAAATTTCGTACACTCTCTCTCTTCAAATTTACCTCACTTGTGCTGGAATTCCTATCCTTTTTGTTATCATGACCTTTCCTAGCTCTATCTACAGTTTTTTTAAACTAATTCTTTTGTATTATTTCTATATTACTCTTTATTTGTTTTTTTATAAGTATTTTAATTTCATATGACGTGAAAGAAGATAAAGAGCGGCTTAATTTATTGCTTAGAAAGATTGGGGGTTGACGGAGTTGAAGTGTAAAAGCACGGATACTTTAAAGTCTCAGATACAGAAAGTTACTGAAGGAGAACGAAGAATAGGGTTGTACATGGTTCAGGTTAAACCGCTACGGAACCACACCGTTAAAGGAAAAACCGTACCATTTATAATAGTGTGGGACAATTTTAAGAATGTATAAACCATTCTTAGTGGTTTCAGTTTTGGTTTAACGCAAAACCAAACCGATACACCGTTGGTAAAACCGTTAATTTATAACCATTGATATAATTTTTAATACTTAACCGTTAATTTTACCCATATCTATATATTCTTCTTATTAATTCCTGAATTTTAATGTTCTTCGTTGTGTTGGCATGATTGTTATATAGTTAAAGACTGCATTTTATTGTTAATGAAGTTTTTTAATAGTAAATTTCCTTTAATATAATCGAAAATAACTTTTAACTAATATGATTTTTTTTATAAGTTGCACTGTTAGTTACCTGGAACACACAGAAATGTCAGTTTTCTAAAACCGACGATTTGAAATCGAATCGAGATGATTTGGTTCAATATCAAACCGTTATTAAATAATGTGAGACTGTTTCATAAATAAAAAAATCGAGTTTTATTGTTCCGGTTTTGATTTAGAGAAAATCGAACCAAACTGTACCATGTACTACCCTAGTTAAGCATCTACTTGGGGCTGTCAGTGAACTAAAGCTACACTAAAACACCTACTACTTAACTAGGGGAAAGATTTTCTATTTATTACTTAAAACTAAAGAAAGCTAGGTCGAATTCGGTTTGCAATACCAGCTACAGTTTATTGTCATGAGGTTTCTTCCCGTCTACACCAGGTCTGCCACCGGTTGCCATAACTCATGTTAGTACTTTCCAAGGAATGGAAACAAAGTATTAATTTTGTATTTATTTTGGACAGTATTTTCGAACATAAAACCAGCTGAAGGAGCGAGTTTTGATGCTATCAATTTACAGTAATAGATGGTTGATATGATAATTTGAGAGTCTATTGAGTTTAGAGAAGATGAGGGTTGAGACAGGCTTTTAAACTCAGAGAAATATCAGAAGAAACAAGGAATAGAAAATGTTTGCAGCCATATATTGAAATTGAAATTAAAGTTGATGACGAAAGTGGTGGTGGTGGTGGAAGAGGTGTTGGTGATACTGGTGATTGAGGTGGTGGTGGTAATGACGGTGGAGATGGTGGTGCTGGCGGAGGTGTTAATGGTGGTTGCAAAGGTGGTTGTTGTTACAGAGGTGGTTGTGGTGGCGACGAAATTGGAGGTGATGGTGGTTGCATAGGTGGTGGAGGAGTGATAAAGAGATGATTATTTTTTGAAATAAAAAAATATATTATATGTGATAGAAAATGAGAAAACAAGTGATATTATTTAAATAATATATTTTTCAGTGGATATGGTTTCTGAACAATGGGGATGTAGAGTATATTTGGTTTCTGAACAATGGGGATGTAGAGTATATTTGAAGTAATCTATTTTTCAGTGGTTGAATCGGCCAAGGCCAACTATGTTCTCCTACACATTACAGTTTACTCCAACCTCTCACTTGTTTGTAAATGGAATTCCATTTATTTACTTTTATTATGAAATAGTTGATTTCAATTTATTTTTTTTTGTTTCCGAAGTTCTATTTGGATAAAAATTTAAGATTTTATATATATATATAAACTGAAACTACATCAACCTGACATGCAAAACAAATGTCAAGCTAGTTTATATGTTTGCTCATAATGCATTTTTCGCATATCCATGCAAATGAAAATCCCATGAGTGCTCGTGCAGTTGATATTTTGATTAACGTGCTTAAGCTCTCTTAAAAGCAACACAAAAAGGAGCTCCAAAACGCGATTACCGTCGGAACTTAGCATATAATATCACTTGCAAACATGTTTTCAAAGTGCCAATACGGCGATACCTGGTCGAATTCTTTTACAAAAAAGAAAAACATGTTTAACTGATTGTTACCACTTGACCATATGAATATTAAGAACATGTTGCATATTCATGGTTGATTGACATACATGTTAAAAACTTGATTATTCATTAATTTTATCTAAATTTTTATGTCCATCCGGTTAGTAATGGACCGAAAAGGCAATCAATAATTCTATTTAGCCCACCAAGTTAAACCCACCAATGATGTGGCGCTGACATTTTTTGTTGAAGGATGTAAGTTTTATTTATATAATAGTAGAGTTTACATTTCTAGGATAGGTTTGACCTCTTTGGTCAGCTGATACAATATGAACTAAAAACACCGTATATATTGAGTTTCACACATTACACTCTATTCTTTCTGTTGTTGGTTTGCTGTTGTGAAGTTTGCAAGTCCATCAGCAACCTGATTAGCTTCCCTGTAAAATGTGTGTAACTGTCGAGTGTTGGATGAGTGTTGGATTTTGGTGAATATTTGTCATCATATGCGATAGGTACCATGTGGCGCTGACTTGTGTTGGATTTTTAATTTTTTGATTTTACGGACTAGTTCTTCTCTCTTAATCTTAATTCCAGACATTCTTATAGTAAGACTTTCTTCTTTAATTTCCTATCTCTTGTTTATCAATCCAAGTTATGTTTTCTTCTGCAAAGACTCTTTTTCTCCACTATATACTAAAGAGCAATCCAGTATTCTTTCATCATGGTTAGTTTTGCAACTCTGTTCATAAAATCCAAATATTCGTCAACTTTGTTTTTGATGTTTTTCTTACAATTATTTTTATTTGTTCATGGTTATAAGAAGAAGAGATGATTGGAACTATCAAATACGAAGAAGGTATAATATAAATATCTCGTGGATTAGACCTATTTACATGTAATTGGGTACCTGCGAATACATAACCAAAAGCTTTAGTTTTTCTCTACCATGGTTATGCCACCCGATCAATTAGAGTATTCGTTAAAAGAAGAACTCGTCAATTAAAAGTGAATAAGCTAGATTTAAAATTGAGATTAGGGTTAAGAGAAGAATTCGTCTTTAAAATAAAGAAAAACCAAAAAATTAAAAAGTCGAGATAAGTCAGTGCCACATCATCGGTAGGTTTGATGGTGGGTTTGACTTGGTGGGCTGAATAGGATTGATGCAAGGCAATTAGGTAAACTTCTCAATTGTAAAAAATAAACGAACGAACTTTCACTCATTGCTTATTCTAATGGTCAATTAATCGGCTGATAACTTTTATTTTGACATCCGTTCTTCTGAGATAGGTACAAATAATCACATAATTCTAAGGATGGTTAAGATTTTATTATGCCTCATAAAATACCTGAAATATTGAATTGCATGCGTCTAAGATAAAAAAGTGTTAATGAATAAATGCAAGCTAAATCCGATTTTAAAATGATATATTTTTGATATGAACCACAAAGAAAATGATCATGCAGCCAGATAAAATGAATAACAAATAAATCGGTATCGGCGAACAAGTGTGTTTATGAATTTTCCTAAAAAAGAAAGCATTTTACTTTGCTAATTATATGGCAAAATTTTGGACCATGTCACATTATTTTATTTTTCTAAAAATAATAATATATTAATCAAATTTTTATTACAACAAAAGCTAACCATGCTGATTATATTTGTGGATATCTTTAGAGTAGTTTTTTTTCTTTTATAAGAGAAAATTTTTTATTGCAAAAACTATTGAATCCCATTGTTTGTTTTCAAAGATTCCATTAGAAATTCTGGTGGACTACCTGACCATTCATTCCTAGGATTAACTTTTGCAAATTTTGCAAGAACATCATCAGCACCATTTGCATCTCTTTTAACATGAGTACATTTCCAACTTGTAAAATTTCTAAGTAAACTAATACATTCCTGGACCACACTATTTGTTGTCCAGTTTATTCTACTAACAACACCATTAATGGCTTCTACAACATTAAAGCTATCTCCTTCTAGATGCAACACATCAATATCTTTCCTTTTATCCCATCTCACTGCTTTTAATGCTGCAATCGCCTTTCCTTGTTCCTCATCTATTACAGTTGAATGTTCTCCTTTTGCTCCAATGAATTGACCTGTATAATTTCTCAAAATTAGTCCTATGTCAATTGGTTGATCATGTTGTATAAAAGAATCATCAAAATTGAGTTTAATATAGGCTCCCTCCGGTGGACACCAAGTAATCCTTTGAGTCCTATATATCTGAACTCCTTTAGTTATAATTACATTTTCCACGTCTGCTATGAAGTGTTTCACAATATCAATGAATTTTGGTTGCCTGAAGGAAGCATTATCAAAAATTATTGCACATCTTAACTTCCAGATATACCAAAGAATACAGCTTACAAACCTTAACTTTTCCTGCATAGTCTCTCTGTAAAATTGATTAGAGTTAAAAGGATCTATAATTCATTCAGCAAATATAAAATTACCCATCATACCTGAAATAGATTGGTCCATGGCAAACCAAATTCTACTAGTAACAGAACATTTCATAAAAAGACGTTGCATACTTTCATTTTCTATTTTGCATACAGGACAAATTTATCAATATTAGGCACAAACCTAGCAATTCTATTTCTAGTGGGTAAACACTTCTGAATGTATTTTCATAAAAATGAAGGACTTTAGGTGGAAACTGTATACTCGATAATCTTTTCCAATGAAAGACAACATCAGTGGAATTTAACATTTTGTTGAGATTCCTTAAAGAATGTTATAGGCAGACTTGACAGTAAAATTCCTATTTCTATTGCCTGTCCATCTAATTTGATCATGACCAACAACAGGTATTCTAATCCTGCATATATGATCAAAAACATGCAGCATCTTATTCTCTCTTATTTCTTTAAAATCTTGATTGAACATACTGAGTTCAACATTTGACGGATGTTATCAAGCACGTTAATTTTATTCACATTACAGTTGACTCCAACCTCTCAGTTGTTTCCTATGGTGAATGGAATGGAGTTCCATTAATTAACTTTTGTTGTCAAAGAGTTGATATCAATTGGATTTAAGATTGTATATATATATATATATATAAACCGAAACTACAACAACCTGACACGCAAAATAAATGGCAAGCTAGTTTGTGTTTGCTCATGCATTTTTCGCATGCAAATGAAAATCCCATGAGTACTCGTGCAGTTGATATTTTAATTAACATGCTTAATCAACCGAGACCAAACCAGAAAATCACAAACTTAAACCAATTTCCTCATTCCGGAAACTCTAATTTTGTTCTTACCTCTTTCGTCAGCGATGGCATTATTAGCCAAAATCTTTGCTCTATTATTTTTATTACTAGCTGTTTATTGTGCAACTGATCCTTTTAAAAATAGTTCAATTGCTGCGTTCCCAAATTTTGTAGCTCATAAAGTTGAGATGTATCCATGGTCAGAGTTACCAACTGAGAAAGATAGTGAGAATTTGTTACAGAAGTCAGAAATTAAGTTTTTGAATCAGGTACAAGGACCTGAAAGTATTGCTTTTGATCCACTTGGCCGTGGTCCATATACCGGACTTGCTGATGGGAGAATAGTTTTCTGGAATGGCGAGTCTTGGACTGATTTTGCTTATACTTCTCCAAACAGATCAGAGCTGTGCAACCCACAAGCGTCGGATTTGGCATATATGAAGAATGAGCATATTTGTGGACGGCCGCTGGGGCTTCGCTTTGATATTAAAACTGGAAACTTGTATATTTGTGATGCATATCTCGGCTTGATGAAGGTCGGTCCAGAAGGTGGATTGGCTACATCACTTGCGACAGAGGCAGAAGGAGAACCATTGAAATTCACAAATGATTTAGATATCGATGATGAAGGAAACGTTTATTTTACGGACAGCAGCATTACCTACCAGAGGAGGAACTTCATCCAGCTTGTTGCCTCTGGAGACAATACAGGGAGGCTTTTGAAATACAATCCAAAAACAGATGAAACCACTGTCATTTTCAGAAACTTACAATTCCCTAATGGAGTAACCATGAGCAAAGACAAGTCATTCTTAATCTTCTGTGAAGGATCCATCGGCAGGTTGAGGAGATACTGGTTGAAAGGAGAGAAAGCAGGGTCTTCTGAGGTGTTTGCCATTCTACCTGGATTTCCAGATAATGTAAGAACCAATGACAAGGGAGAATTTTGGGTGGCTGTCCATTGTCGCCTATCCAAATACAGCTATGTAAGTGGTCTTTACCCTGGGTTAAGGAAATTTTGGCTGAAGTTCCCGATTACAGACAAGATCCAATACCTGCTCAGTATTGGAGGACGACTTCATGGAGTGCTTGTCAAGTACAGCCCTGATGGTGAACTCTTGCAAATATTGGAGGACAGTGAAGGTAAAGTCGTGAAAGCTGTAAGTGAAGTGGAAGAGAGAGATGGAAAGCTATGGATAAGTAGTGTTTTGATGCCGTTTGTTGCCGTTTATCAGTTGGATTGACTAGTAAATTAATGTTATTAGGTCTTCCCATATGAAAGAAAAAATAAGCTCTTAAAAGCGAATATCAAACTTCAACTCCAACAAGTACCCTATAACAGGCAACATCACCCATAGGTTTCATATACCCAGCTTGATTAAGTAAGTGCACAAACACTTGATATGATTCAAGTCAGTCCATAATGTTCCAGGGGCGGAGCCAAGTATTGCTAATGAATCCTGGCTCTGCCTCTAATTGTTCCCTTTATTCAGTACACAATTTTAGGTGTGCAAACCAATTGAAAAGGTGGTAACGCATCAGGCATGTGCTGGATAAGTGCATGTGTGTTTCTTTTAAAGAAAGATTGTTATCAGGATACTTCCAATTCTGAATGTGCATACATGTAAGCTAGATCTAGCATATAGTATGACTTGCAAAATTGTTTTTAAAGCCAGTACGGCAAATGAGTCTAGTTGTAGCTTCTTCCTATGTTTTTCAATAACAACCGGGATAAAATTTAATCCGGACCAGAAATCCAAAAGAATGTTTAATGCCGTGCACCACAGGAATGCGCCGATGACCCTATGAATCATCAACCGGTACTTGGTGTTTAAGAACAAGATCAAATTCACAGTACACTGACACACATGTATTGATTATGCTTGATTGTTAGCAATATGCAAATTGTTGTGTCTCCGGTTATTGGACCTAAAAGGCAAGTGCCAAACTTCTAAATTGGGAAAAAAAAATGAAATTTTCACTTGTTGTTTATTCTAATGGTTAATGAAAAAATAAATTCACACTTGAATTTCACTTTTTTTGACCGAATCTCCTGACATTCGTAAAATAAATGTTACATATTCTAATTTTTATTAGAGAAAAAAAAAATACAAGAAAAACAACTGAATGTGAAATTACAACATCAGGATTGGACGTGTTACGACTTACGATCAAGTTGCTTATTTTTATTTTATTTTGGATAAACTGAAATTTTGTTGAAGTTAAGTAACATAGATCCTTTGCTAGAAGACTACAAATTACGACTGAGTAATTACTATAAGTTTATGTATCAGTAGCCTTTTCCCTAACTGATTTAGCTATATAATCTGCGACTTGATTATTATCACGACTTATAAAAAAAGTATAATAATTAAAACTAGAGATTAAATGTTTGACCTTCTTTATTAAGTTCTTATTCTCCCATTAAATAAATAATGAGTCTTCCATAATCTACTGGATGACAAGCTTTGCATCTGCTTCAACATGTATCCTTGAATATTACTTCATTTTTGCCCATGACAATGCTTCACATATAGCCATGCACTCTCCAGTTTCTGGGCTCAGTATTCTATTTGTGAATTGTCCTTTGATTCCCTGACAAGTTCATATATGATCATGCAAAACAACCCCAGTACCAAGTTGGTTAGTGTCATAATCAAAAAATGCATCAGCATTCATGTTTAAGATACCCTATGTAGGAGGTAACCATTGAGAGACTCTGTGTTTACTAATGACAGTAGTATGATGTTCATTTTCATGCAAATGTGAATCTAGATGAAAATGAATTTTATGCACTGTGTTAAAAGGATTGAGAGATACTCCCTGAAATATTGCCTCACAACTATATTTCCACAACACCCATGCACCTATCATCAAGGTATATAACAATTTGTTATCATTGTTATAGTTTGAAGAAGAGAACCAACTAATGACCCATTCGGAAACACTATTGACTTGCTTCTAACTGAATCAATACCAGTGTGAACACTTCTCTAAACTGCTCTAGCATGTCTATAATCAAAGATTATGTGCTCAATGGTTTCTTCACTACTTTTACAGATACCACACTGAGTTAATATCACCATTGTAAAGAGCCAATCTGCTTCTAGTGGAATTCAGTTCTCTAATGCTTTTCCAAGCAAATTAAAAGTTTAATTCTCTGAGCAGTGCTGGAATTCCAGATATTTTTCCAGAAAGAGGATTCAACTGTTATCGCATTGATTTGTACCTCTGTACTACAAGTAGTTAACAACTTGTAGGCACTTTTAACAGAAAATTTACCATCCTTGGCAGACATCCAAATCATAACATCTTCTTTAGAAGCATCAATAAATAGAATTTATATTTTACTGGATGTTTCCAAATCAAACAGTTGGTTTAAGATATTAACATCCCATTGATTAGTATTAGGAACCATGAGTTCAACAACCACTTTATAAAACCTGAAAAGATCATTGATGTGAGTAGGAGGATGATTCATACCAGGGATCCATCTGTCCAATCAAATTTTGGTTTTCCTTCCACTATTGATCTCCATGAAGTAATTTGCTGCGAAATTTGCAACCCTTTAGTAATACCATTCCAAGCATAAGAACTATTTCTAGCTTCCAGATTTTGATGAATGATATCCCCATTTTTGAAGTATTTACTACCAAGAACTTGAACCATGAGCTTACCAGACTCATTACATATTCTCCAAGCTAACTTGGTAAGCAAAGCTAAGTTAAGCTTTTCTAAATCCCTGAAAATTAAGCCTCCCAAATTTTTAGGCTTGCAAAATTTTTGCCAAGCAATGGGATTATTTCCTTTATTAGAATTATAACCCCAAAAAAACTTTCTTTCAATAGAAGTAAGTTGGTTCAAAAGATTGTTAGGTAACTTAAAGCATCCCATTTGATACACAAGTATTGAATTAAGAACATGCTTAACTGAGTGGACCTCCCTGCTTAAGAGAGTGAACTAGAAGTCCATGAAGATAATTTGTTTTCAAAACATTCCTTGATTTCCTTGAAAGATTCTTGTTTTGAATGACCAAAAATGAGCGGTGAACCCAAGTAATTTTCTTTTGAATTCATAGTTTTAACACCCAGAATGTGAGTCAAAGTATTAGCAACCTCGGGATTAGTATACTTACTGAAATGCACAAATGACTTTTTAAAATTTATTACTTAGCCTGATTGAGACCTGAAGTTGTGAAGTAACTCTAAGAGATTGTTGACAGAAATCAGGTTTGGTTGAGTGAAAATCAAGTAGTCATCTGCAAAAAGCAAAAAATTGATGGCTAGAGAATGAGCAACCACTTTAATTCCTTTGATAGTGTTCATTTCTTGAGCAGAGATAAGATGCCTTGATAGAAATTCCATTGCCAGAATGAAGAGATAAGGTGACAGAGGATCTTCACAAGGAGAACCATTAAGCATTACAGATAAAGAAGTAGTACTAATGCACTGATAAATAAGATCACAAAATCCAAAGTATTTAAGAACTTTTATTAAAAATTTCCACTCTAATCTTTCAAATTCTTTTGACATATCCAGTTAAGGCCATCTAACCAATCTGTCCTCTTTTCTTCTTCATTGAGTGAATGATTTCTTGAGCAATGATACTATTATCACTGATTAATCTGCCAGATACATATGCAGTTTGATAAGGAGAGACAATTTTTTCAATAATTGGATTCATTCAATTAACTAGAATCTTGGAAATAATTTTATAAGAACTATTACACAAGCCAATTGGCCTGTAATCAGCAGCACAGAGGGAATTTTTCTTCTTAGGAATGAGAGAGATGTAAGTTTTGTTGATTTTATTTTACGATGCGCTTAGTTTGGAAAAACCTTGTTACTATCAAATAAACATCTTCTCCAACTATGTCACATTGAATTTTATAAAAGCCATCTTGAAAACCTTCAGGACCAGGCGCACTCCAGTTTTCCATACTTTTAAGAGTAGAGTGAATTTCCTGATGAGAATGAGTCCTTATAAGAAGTATATTGTCCTCTGCAGTAACTATAGTAGGCAACACATTGTAAAGACCTTCCTCCAGATTTGGCTCAACAGAAGTACTTATATCCTTGAAATAGAATGTGAGATGATGATCAATTTGATCTCTAGTCTACAACCAGTTATTTTCACGATCTTTGATGGAATCAATATTGTTTCTAATTCTCTTCTTGTTGGTCTTAGTACGGAAATACTTGTTGTTGTTATCTGTGTCTTTGATAAAGTGATCTCTGGATTTTTGCTGGTAAAATTCACTTTTAACTTTATGCCATTTGTTCAACTCTTTGTTGATGGACATAATTTGATTACGAAAGCTTAACTATTTACTTTGAAGAAAGCTTAACTCCTTTTGAAAATTTTCTACCTTTTGATTGATATTACCAAAATGCTCTTTATTCCATAAAGATAACTCTCTTCTTGTAATTTGAAGCTTTTTGTCTAGATGAAAAAAAAGTGAGCCACTGACATTATTTTTCCAAGTATTAGAAATAACAACAATACAAAACTCATTATTATTATTATTATTGATACGCGAAAGTCGTACCCAGGCCTCTACCGAATTCATCCAGGCAGACTGGCCCTACTGCCAGACCCACCCCGCCTAACCCAACTATACAACTATATTAATTAGGGGTGCACAAAGGTCGGGTCGGTTCAATTCTTGGTGGAACCCTGTACCTGTACCTCCCCATGTTCGGTTCTTAAATTTTGTACCTGTACCCTGTACCCCGTACCTTGGGTTCGGTTCCTGTCTTGTACCCTGTACCCTGTGTTCGGTTCCGGGTACGTACCCTGTACCCTGTTTTTTTTTTTTTTGCATCTAAAATTTAAATATAAATGTAAATTTTTGAAGTAAAAGAGATAGAAAGTTTAAGTGTTGCTATCATTCCAATCTCATTACGAAATGTATACAGTATTAACTTCCATCAAATAAACACAAAAAAGAAAAATAACTAATATAGAGTTAGAATGTAAAGGTTTTAAGGGTTTCATAATGAAATTCAAGAAAGTAAAGATTTCGATAAAATGAATCTAATGAACTTCAAGGATCAAAAGATTCTAGCGCTGGCATAGGACACAATAACTCTGCAACATCCATTAAGAAATGAATATTATGTTAAAGATTGAATTGATAACTAATAAAGAAAATAAAAAAAAAGAAGAAAAAAAAATCACATTACCTTCCTCAACATTAGAGTTATCATCTAGTATATAATCATATAAAAGATCAAGAACAATAGGTTTTAGTAACCAACTTTGTAAAAGATCATGGGGAGGTACAGGTACAGGGGTAGTACATGTACCTTGTACCCGGTTGTACTCGGTTCCCATTTTTTGTACCCGTACCCTGTACCTTGTACCCTCGGTTCGTTCTTTTGGGTTACGGTTTCGTCGGTTCCGATCCGGTTCTTCGGTTCCGATCGGTTCCTGTGCAGCCCTAATATTAATACAAACCTTTACGGTGGGGATTGAACCTCCAACTTCCTCCTTACTGGAGTTGGTGGGAAACCATTGAGATATAATCTTGGACCCAATACAAGAATCATCATCAAGCCAAGTGAGAAAGAACTTAAAAGGTTTCCAACAATTAGGAATAGTAGCATCTGTCACTAACATAACATGACTGTGGTCACTACCAATTTGAACTAAATGCATAAGCTTAGAGTTATAAAAGTTGGTATTCCAATAACCATTATCTAAATCCATGTCTAGTATGGATCTTCAAGAACCAGTGCCTAAGTTGTTACTAGTCCATGTGTAATCTTTACCCACAAAGCCAATATCTTCTAAACCATAATGTGATACTATACTATTAACCCATCCATCTGTAGAAGATGAAACATCATTATCATTATCTAGCAAATGAAAATTAAGATCACCTATGAGGATCCATGGTTTACTGTTAGCATTACTAATTTGCTGAATGTAATTCCATTGATCTTTTTTCTTAACATAATTAGTAAAACCATACATGCAAGTGAGAAGACATTCAGGCTTACTGGGGTCAGCTTGGATTAGCACATTAAACATATTGTAAAAATCCCTACAATATCATAAGAAAAACCATTATCCCAAAGTAACACTAAACCACCAGATATACCTTCCGGTTCAATAAAAGCACTATTTGGGTATTGAAACTGACTTAACAGAGGTTTACATTTAGCTTGATTGATTTTTGTGTCACACAAGAAAATGATGTCAGGGTGTTGAGTTCTTATCAGGTCACTAAGATGATTTCTAGTGGTTGAGTTTTTGAACCTTCGAACATTTCAAGAGATGATTTTCATGTTGATCAAAACACTTTTACTGCTGATTGAAAGATTAAAAATATTGTTTTGAAAAAAGATTATAGACCAACAAAGTTGAGAACAACCTATAGTAAGCTTGTAAAGATAATAGTGAAAAATGCAGGAAGGATTATAAAACCATGTTTCTTGATATTAAACCTAATAAAAGAATTATACTTGATACAAAAAGTTATAAAAAATAAAAGATGATGAGTTGTATGATATACCTGATTCTCCTTTTGTGTGTTGCAAGTTTGATTATCTCTAGTTGTGACGCTTTGATATGTGTGATTGTCTGTGTTGTTACCAGATGAGTTTTTAGCAGAAAAATTCTCATAGTGGGAATGTTAGCAGGATCATTTGAGCTTCTATGACGTTTCCATAATCTAGCACTTTCTCCTTCAGTGTTTTTGAGCATAAAATCCATGTTGATTGCAACACCATCCTTGGGTAGGATAAAGACAGATGACTTGACAAATTTCTTCTAGCTCATTTTAGTGATAGGAGCACTTTCAATTGAGATTATGGAGATTTTTTTACTTATACTATTAGCTTTACCAAAGAAATAAGGATTCTCATGTGCTTTTTCCAAATAGTTTGCTAGCATCTTTGCAAGCTTCCTTAGAATATTTAATAACACAGCAATCATGATATATGCTATTTGGTTGTCTCTCATAAAAGAATCCGATCCAACGAGTGATGCCAGCATTAGTGATAGCCTTGATACCTCTTCTCAAATGGTTTGAGAGATCAATGTTGACGCATACTTCCAACGGATTATTTCCTTCTAGTATTGCATCTTCAGAATATATTGCAGTCACTTCACCCATAATGCCTCCGATTTTTGTGACAGCATCCACATTCATGTGTTCAGGTAAAAAATTCTTGAGTTTAATCCAAAATTGTTGAAAGCCCCAATCCTTGTCAGTATAAATCTTATATGGGATATAATCTTGCACAACAAGCACATGTTTGTTGAAACTCCATGACCTTTCCTCAATAACTTTGTTCAAGAGTATCCGTTGCTGAACTTGAAAATCATTATGTTTGGATCGATTTCCACTATTTTAAGATCATCCGACTTCATAAAAGGCCAAGTAAACTTGATATATTTATCAAATATTTGTCGACTCATTCTTCCTTCAATAAAAATTTACCCAATGGCACTTGCTTCCCATCCAGAATCTTCCTCCTCATCAATGTTATTGTTTTGCTGCAGTACTGCTACCTCATTAGTATCTCCTAACTCCAAAGAGGCCTGCTTAAGCTTGTTAACAAGATCCCCTACTTGACTAGAGTTATCCGCCTCCATATTGAAGTTTGCTAGGATACTAGTTTTTGTGTTCTTGAAGTGATGAAGGAACACGGTATTATTTGGGATAATTATGGTTCCGGGGGTAAGAAAATAAAAGGGTGAGTATCTTTGCTCATATATTGCCTATAATCTAGGAGCCAGTTGGTTAATATATTTTATTTAGAATGGTAAGTATTGTAGCTGACTATTGACCCACAGAGAAGAAAAATGAAACAACTTTTCGGTTTGTAACAGTTTTTTCGAATTTTGAATTTTTTTTTGAATTATCTTAGAGGCGGGATACACTGGTTTCCTGACTCACAGAGTTGGAACGGAAATATATTATCTTCCACTGTAACTCAACAATACCAACACAGAAAAATCTCAGCAAACGCTTGACAACATACTTAATAAACACTTTGATCATAATATTCAGTAAGGAAAACACCATTAGAGATAACACAACTACAAACACATATTGGAGAAACAAATTGAGTTAGTTAAACATAATGCAAAAATCCAGACAAAGAAATGCTTGTAAAAGTGTAATAGATAAACAAGATGATTTCAGAACATGATTAAAAAAAGCATTATGAAGTTTAAGCTTGTTGAAAATCCGAATTAAAGCTAACACCAAACCAAATGGGAAGATTTAACAATCATCAACGAGTGATTAAATCAAAAGAGATTACAAAAACTTCTAGAAAGTGAGTCAACTCATCCTCATCGCCCGATCCTCAGAAAAGCGAAAAAATTCATACTGAGATCAAGTTGCTTATTAAAACTGAATATGGTTGATTTAATTTTTTCTAACCCAGATCTTTAGCCTTCGTGATCATTCCAAGTTGTTTCATAATTTAAGATCAAAACACAACTTAAAATTAGATTTTCAGATACAACAATAGGAATAGTCATTAAATTTTATAACTATTACAATAGCTTACTCCAACATCTTAGTTATTTTTTCCTAATTTTTTTTTTCTTCGAAATAATTGTACGGTAAAAGTGGAGAAAATTTTCTCACTTTCGTCCATTAAATATACTGCATGGAAAAACTATCATGTAACCAAAATGTAAAAATTTGTTGTTACAACATTCATGATTTTGGTTTTGTATCATTTTATTTTTATATCATGTCTTATGGAGATCAAAATCGTTAAAAATTATCAAAATTACAAATCATATGTAGTCAATTTAAAAACATAGATAATCTTAGAGCAAGTTTTTAGATTATGCTAAATTTGCGTGCTATCTAACATGGTGTTATCATGAATTAGTGATGGTAAATCCTTGGAAGCGATTATCTTGATCTTGAAATATTGTTATAGTGAATAACACTCGATCAAATGCTAATGCAAACATTTTCTTTCACCCGAGCCACCAGCAATGCAGCCGTTTTTAGAACATCAGCCAGCCTAAATGGGCTATGGGTGTCGATATAAGAACCCAGCTCAGGGCCACCAACAATATGTTGCGCATCTCATGGTGCGTATAATAGCAATACTAATCCCTTTCTAAAAAGCCGTTGGAATTCTTTTTCCATCAATTACCCTTTCTTCTTCTTCCTTCTCCGTCCGTCTACTCCCTCACCAGAGGCGTACCAATGGGTGTAAGTGGAAACTTCTGGGATTTACTAAAACCCTACGCCAGAAACGAGGGTTTTGATTTTCTCAGAAACAAGAAAGTGGCAGTTGATTTATCATACTGGATTGTTCAACATGAAACTGCCCTAAAAAACAAAGCAAGAAACCCTCATATCAGACTTACTTTCTTTAGAACCATTAATCTATTCTCAAAGCTTGGAGCTTTTCCTGTATTTATCATTGATGGGGTTTCTTCTCCATTGAAAAATCGGGCAAGAATCGAAAGATTCTTTCGGTTTTCCGGAATTGATTTGTCGGGTTTACCAGGGGTTAACGATGGTGTTTCTGTTGAAAGGAATGGGGCTTTTACTAAGTGTGTTCAGGAATGTTTGGTAAGTTCTTCATCAAGTAATAAAAAGATGAGTTTTTTTTCTTCTTTCTTTTTAATGTTTTGGTTTGAATTGATTAGTTATGTATTATTTGTGTTATTAGGAGTTGCTTGAAACCCTTGGGATGCCTGTGTTGAAAGCAAAAGGCGAAGCGGAAGCACTTTGCGCTAAGTTAAATAGTGAAGGTCATGTTGATGCTTGTATTACTGCTGATAGTGATGCTTTTCTCTTTGGTGCTAAATGTGTGATAAAATCCCTCCGACCTACATCCAAAGTAAGTTATGGAGTTTTGGCATTGTAGTGTTCTTATATCTGTTTATTATTCGCATTTGATTGAATTGTTATGTTGATCATCATTTGTATGTGTAATAATAACCTTTGGTTAGAGGTTTGGAACCGAGCCACCGGCTGTTGCCTCAGAATTAGTATAGGGCCTGTTTAATGATTGATTGGATGCACCTTAGGTTACTATTGCATATCTTTTGCTCCAAGAATAACATTTGAATTCCTATTGTTTAGTGCGTTGCAGTGATTGCCTGACATAGTACTGTGATTAATGTTTAGTGCCTATTGTATGTGACAGATTCAAATTTGAGTATGCTATAGATGCACTGGGTGTTATATGAGATTTAGTTATAATGATTTGCTTACTTGCTTTAAATCACAATGTATAGTAGGAAGATACCTGAAGCAATGATTCTTGCTGTTCTTAGTTACTTGATTAAATTAGATTGGAGGAATTAACCACAATGCACAATGCCATTCATAGATTGAAATTTAATCCAAATAAACAAGATTTTTATCAGACAATAAACTGTGAGAACTGGAACAATGGCAAACATGCCTGTCACATGACCATATCAGATTCAAGTTGTTGAGATGGATGGGTGGAACACTTGAGAAGCTAAATATGCATTTTTTGCTATGTTGGCTTAGACACATGTGTTTGTGTCTATAGACTCTATACTCTTGAGCAGACCCAACTCACAAATGTATTATTTATTGGTAGTGTAAGTCAACTTAACTAATTGGGAGGAAGAGAGAAGGGAGATGGATTGAACTGCTAGAAAAACTTTTGAGTTTTTTTGTTATGGATAGATTTGTCTAGAGAAACCTGGTTCATGACAAAAAGATAAAATTAATGGTTCATATGTCCTTTTCCAAGTAATTTATACTAGGAGATCATAATGAGTCAATGATGGGGAATAATGTGAAAGCCACATTGTGATTCTCGTCTTTCTTTGGTTTTATTCCTTCCAGTCCCTAGTAGTGTTGTCTTCCTTCTTTGGTTTGCATTGTAGGACGAACTTCATTTTTACACTTTCCTACTTTTCTTTGCGATGGTCATGGCCAGATTGAATTGGTATCAATGAGTTTTTACCTCCCTACCACGAATGGCTTCGCATTTTATGCAGGAACCCTTTGAGTGCTACCACATGTCAGATATTGAAGCTGGTCTAGGGCTGAAGAGACTACAGTTAATCGCGATCTCTCTTTTGGTTGGAAATGACCATGATTTGGGCGGGGTTCCTGGAATCGGAATAGATACAGCTCTACGCTTTGTTCAGATGTTTCCTGGAGAGGAGATCTTGAATAGGTTATATTTCTTCATCAGTTACTTTTTTGTCTTATTGTATACTTTTCAGTTTGTGTATGCCTTAGTTAGCTATAAACCAGAGTTGCACGTCTTGCAGGTTACACGATGTAGGCAATGGTGATGTTCCATTATCCCAGATTGGTAGCGATTCTAGCGAATCTTTTGTTGATCGTGATGTATGTGGATCAGATAAAAGCTCACCAAAGAACAAATCCCATTGCTCCTATTGTGGACATCCGGGCAGCAAGCGAGCTCATGTCAAGCATGCTTGCGAGTACTGCACGGTTAATTTTAATAATAATTGTATGCAAAAACCAGTGGGATTCAAATGTGAATGCTCTTCTTGCGTCATGGTATGTCTTTCCTCTAATATATATTCTTCGTCTAATTGTTTGTCTGTGATTTGGTATCAGCCTGGGAGTAGAAATGTTTCAGTACACCTCTATTTCATCTGCTAATGTGGGGTTTCCTTTGCAGGCTAGACAAATTAAGGAACAGAAGAAGCAAAAGAATTGGCTACTTGGTGTCTGCAGCAAAATTTCCTCGGAGCAGAAGTTTCCAAATGATCAGATCATTGACATGTATTTAAACCAAACTGATGGAGGTATAAGTGGTATGTTCTTTGATTGAGATCTACTTTTCTTTGGACCACCATCATCTTTATGATGCCATCGCCACTGTCTCATGATAGCCATGTTACCATTTTATTTCTCAGTCCTCCCTTAATACGATCCTCCCATATAGATTGTGTCCTCTCCTATTCCCATGTT
>JAJJMC010030282.1:688002-732418 GCA_023531435.1 Papaver californicum
CCACCAGAAGAGCCCAATGGTCCATAGATCGTAATTATGCAGTCAGCAATCCAGCATTTGCATGTTATCATTTCTAACCTCTAACAAGTTGCCTCATATTGTGTGTTTGTTTCTCTTTATCATATTCCTCTGAGTAATGCCAACAAAACCACTTTTTGAATATTTTTCTGCTTCTTTTAATTTTCAGAACATGAAAGCATGTCTCTAATGTGGAAAAACCCCAATACCGAACTACTGATTGACTTCTTAGGTTACCATCAGCGGTGGGATCCTTCCTACATACGCCAGAGGTTGCTTCCAATGTTATCTACAATTCTCTTAAGAGAGATGGCTTCAGATCCAGCAAAAGGCTTGTTATTACATGAACAATACGAGTTTGATTCTATTCAGCGTGTGAAAATAAGATTTGGCCATCCATGTTATTTGGTAAAGTGGAAGAAAGTTGGTCCTAGGGGAATTGCGAGCTATACAACCCAAACTGAAGATTATGATACCCAGCAAGATGATGTCGTGGAAGTGAACGAGTTTGGTGATTTGTTGGATGAGCCTGACATCCCCGAGATCCACGTCGATGATGGGTGCTGGTTCCTGTTAACTGTTGAAAACTTGGATCTTGTTAAGGCTGCATATCCTGAGGAAGTTGATAGGTTCTTACGGGAAAAGGTACACCGTTTTCTTTGTCATTTATTTCTAGCTGATTTAATAATTCTGTATGAAACAAATCCAGATCAGATAAGAAGGAAATAAATAAACAGTCTCTCAAGAAAAGTGGGATGGGATCGACCTGGTCTGCTGAGGGCTATGTCCATGAGTAGATTCTTACTAGTTTCACCATTGAAAGATGTTAGCACATAATGACTCCTGTAGGCCTGCAAATCATGTACATCACTTCCTTCTCTAAATCTTCAAACCTTACAAAAATTAGAGCTCCCTTTCAAGGGGTAAAATGACTGAATGCCACATGGATATTCATATAAACTTACTGCAATGGCCACCAGTTAAAGGTTAGCTTAGTTCCCCAGTAATCGTATCGTATTGTTTGCTTTTAGTGTAACCAATATAGCAAATGGAACATCTGATCGGAGTTTACAGAACAACAAATTAACAACTGTATGATATTGAAACTGCATAACTGTATCTTTCATATGCTTCTGAATTAGGCTAAGTTTATGTAGTATTTCTATTCTCCAAGGACATGATGTGCAAGTTTCTTCCTTTAAGATGTTGAAACTGTACTCGACCTTCCAATATATTTCTTCACAATCATAATTTTTTCGTTTATATTTCAAATGAATTTCCAGGAACTGAAGGAGTCGAAATCCAAAAAAAGGAAATCAAGTGGTGACACTCCGAAATCAAGTGCAGTCCAACTCAGTATTACTGAGTTTTATCGCTCAACAAAAGTAACAACAGCTCATCCTCCGAAAGAGAAAGAAGGTCCAGCCAAAAAAATATCAGAGGAGCAAACAAAAGAAGGGGGGTCATCTTCAAAAGAGACAACGACAGCACCTCCAAAATTATCCAAATCTGTAAGACGTCGCCTTTTATTCAACTAAACTATAATAAATTTAAATCTTTATGCCTAACATAACTGTGTTTGCACTTACGTTTACGTCTTTCTTTCTCTTTGTAATTAAAAAATGAAGTTGATACAAGTACACCAGATGTTTGTTTTAAGGTGGTAGCCTTAAATTATTGTAAATTTTCATCTTTTTCTTTTTCTTTTTCCCTTGCCTGTAATTTTTTCATGTGTCTTTTTTTTTTCCTTGCCTCTGTAATCATTTCTGAAAGGGTGTCTTTGTTATTAATCTAACCCAGTTCCTTGGGACCCTTCGTAGTCTTAAAAGGCTTCGCCTTTTTTCATGTATTACGCATTTTTTGTTATTCCTATCATTAACAGTTGGATTATCGATTATATTAACACAGTTTTGTTATGAGATTCTCCACTTACTACCATGATCTTTCTGCCAACAGGACACAGAAAGTGAGAAAACCCAAAACACTGATTCCGGTTGTTGTCGAAGCTTTTCGAACAACCAATCAGAATTATGTTAGAAAATTTTGGTTAAATAAATAAATGAAAATCTGGATTCTAACTCTTTTTGCTAACACTTTATTGATTCAGTGAGAATTCCCTCTTACAAACTTGAACTTTTACTACTGTACATGACTAAAAAATACTGCTTGATATATACCTAAGACTCTAAAATTCAAAAGACAGAGTATTTCAAATACCCCTTTTTACAGAAACTTCAAAATTCAAGTACAATAATATTTGTACTCGCTAAATTTGAGCTAAACATTGATAATTTGGTCCCTAAAATTTACCCTTCGTTGCCAAAAAGAAGGGGGAGGTAAATTTCAAATAGAGTAACTCCACAGTGACATATCAGCATGATTACTGTCCATATCATCCCAACTGAACCCTCTTGAAGGAGGTGGTGATAGTAACAATCCTTCTGCCATATCAGCAAGTAATCTTGGCATTCCAAATTCTGCTTCTTCATCCATATAAAACACTTTCTCCGAAGAAGAAATCATCGGACTCACTGGCGAAGAAGAAATCGTCGAATTCACCGGTGAAAAATTCTCTGAATTCACCGATTCAACTAACTCAGATTGTTGAAATGCTTTGGCAGCTTCCACTGCTGCTTTCCGAATGTCATTAGGATCAGAAGAAACAGGTACAGGTAACCTCCAAACCGAATCAGCAAAATTAAGACAAGCTGATCTACCTCTTAATGCCATTGCTGCAACATCATGTGCACGAGCAGCCATTTGTGGTGTAGCAAAAGTACCTAACCAAATCCTTGTTTTCTTATTAGGTTCTCTAACTTCACATACCCATTTATCATTATTCCTCTGTCTTACTCCTCTGTAAACCGGATGTCTCGTCTCCCGAAACTTCATTCTCCCTGCTCTTCTTTTTGGTTTATCCGATGCTAATTGAATTTCTTCATCCGAAAACGTATTCCGATTACTTAAACTTGAATCAGAAACTGGTGATGATATATCTCTCGAATCCGAATACTGACTCTGTTGTAGCTGATTATAACAAAACATATCCATTTCGAAGAAGAATTAGTAGAAGAGAAGTGTTCTTAAGGGATTCTCTGGTAGTGACTACTGTTTTTCTGTAGTTCGGTTTTTCTAGTTATCAGTGTTTTGAATTGAGGAGGCAAAGATTTGGGGGATTTTATAAGAAAAAACGCGTGTTTAATTAAACTGAATAAAACGGGTTAGACGCGGAGTTAAAAGTACAGCTGTAAAAAAACAGTAAAACACTTAAATCGGAAGTTATTTGATTATTTGAATATAATAATCGCACAGCTGTTTAATTTTGTAGTATACATCTAAGTATTATAGATTTGATGGGTATTAATACACGTGTTTGATTATTGCTTGAAGAAGTAATTAAAAGATTGACGATGATGACAGCGGAGTCAGTTGATGATTCACTCTCTTTCTTCATTTAAATCAAAAAGATGAAATGATGTTGTCTTGTTTTATTTAGGTGGCGATTCTGTTGACCACCGATTAATACTTTGACTCTTTCTTTTTAAGTGGAATTGTTAAGCTTTATTAAGATGGCGTCATCTCTTTCAAAAGTGACCTCAGTTCTTTCAAAAGTGACCTCAGTTCCTTCTGAGGTTTTTAAGAGCGTCCGCATCCGGACTATCAAATCTCGGACCAAACCTAAATTTGATTTTTGGTCCGTCCAAAATAGATCACAGTGGCGTGATTAAATTTGGGTTTTGGTATATTTTTATTATTGTTTTGGATTTTTTTTTATCATTAAACTGATCAAAGCAGAATATGGTGGAACGTGCAGCTAATCATGCGTCTCGTGTCAGGCGTGACGTTGGTTCTCCGTCTTGTGCAAGGCGTAATGCGAGATATCCGTTTCATTGATCCAGGCGTGAATCAGAATGCCGCCTGATGAAGCATTCACTCAAGAGCACGTCCAGCGGGGCGTAAGGCCAGAAGAACGCTTGGTATTCAGGCGTTCGCTTAGAGTAACGCTCATGTTGGGCGTCTGGTTAAGACAACGCTTGTTGTCGGCGTGTGTCTAAGGTAACACCTATTTATAACCGTTATTTAAACTAACTTCCGTCTGTGGGGCGTGATTCTAAGCGAACGCCTCTTCAGCCAAGAAGAATTGTTCATTAGCTCCATACAGGATGGTGGGGGATAGGTTGTATCAGGTGTTTTCGTATGTTTTTTCCTTCCATTTTCATTGGCACTCACACATTTACAACCTTACTTCTTTGTATGGATATTGGGCTATTAGCCTCATTACCATTAATAAGAAAGTATTAATTATGTTTTGTTTGCATACTGTATAATAAAAATCAATATTCATTATCTAAATTGGGAAAAATGTAGTGAGTTTAATATGGTATTCAATTTAGTTCAAACTCACAAAATATGAATGCTTGATCAACTGGTGCTTCCCACAGTGAAATCTCTCAATAATCTGACAAGTATTTTTTTCTATGTTGGGCCTTGGGCCTTGGTGTGGTTTCTTTGTTGGACGGGCGTATGGCTAGTTTCACGCCCCATCATGTATTCGTCTACACACACGCTTGTAAATGGGGGGTGATGCTAAGCATACGTCTATCATCAGACGTTCTTCTGGGTAGTGTCTCCCACCGAGCGTTCATCATGCTTCTGCCCCAACCAAGCGTTATCACTTGCATATGCCCGTATAACACAATTACAACAGACGAATACTTGTGTATGCGCCCAACGACAAGTGTTAGCTTATTCTTACGCCCGATCAAATTTTACTCGCTGCCCGTTGTATTTCAGACGGAGTATACCAAAAAAAATTTATCTTTACTCTTTGGATTTGGTCACACCACTGTGGGTGCTCTAAAAACTTAATAGAGCAACCGATATTACTGTAACATAACAGTCGTGATACCAGTAATTTGAGTTCGAAAATTATTTGAGTTCGTAAATTAATAAATAGAGTTCAAAACTCATCCAGAACAGTGAACACTTATATACCTTGAGAAAGGTAAATACAAGAACCTTTTGTGATTGACCGTCATAAAACATAGGTCATTGAATCTATTAAAAAATAATGCTCATTTTAAGAAATTTTAGTTTTTACAATATTTAAAAGTTAAAAATATAACTCTTTCTATGAGTGATGATTCATGGGAGAAACTTGTACATTCAGCCTATTTGGTTAGAGCAGGCATTATGGTGTTCATTTCCATCGCTTAGTTAGCTAAGCCATGGCTATTGGATGCTTCAAATGTGCAACATGCGTTAGCTAAGTTGTGGCCCGTGGAAACTGGATATCTAGTCAGGTTGAAAACTTAGTTTTCGCTAAAAAAGACTTTTTAGGTCCATCATTAGCCTTCATATTTCTGAATCCTGATTTTAAGGTTTGGTGGATACTTGTTTTCTGCTACCGGCCACATATAGCTAAGGCTCGTAAGTTGTGTTTTTGAGAGCCTTTAGTTAAGCCAAGGTTTACCGTATATATATAGTGCTTGCTCTTAGTTTTTTTTTTGTTAAGAGAAGTAGCGGTGATAGCTCATGTAGAGCTATTAGGATCGGCATACAATGCTTGCTCTTAGTTTTTGTTTTAAAAAAATGATTAGTAAGATGATATAGTAAGTGTTTTTGTTTTGAAAATTTATAGGTTAAAGAGTTTCAGTTGGAACCTCTGAAAAATGAAGTCATTCACTGTTTAGTAATTTGAGATGTAAGAAACGAGTTTTGACCTCATAATCATTATGGGTATTATCATGCAACGACTAGAGAATGTTTTAATTGCATCCCATTACCAATGATTCTTATGGGACGACTAGATTATTCACACTAACAATTGATAAGGAGTCTAATTTGGATCGTCGTTGACTCGTTGATGACCAATGATCTCTATAGTTGATGATGTATGTAATGAAGTGATCAATCTGCAAATTGCATAGACTGTGATTTTGTTGGTTTAGGCTGCTAGGCGCTTTCCAAGTTCTCAAGTCAATGAAACAACGCTTTAATTAACTTAAATGCGATGAAGTCAAACCGTAATTTGAACTACTAATCAGGTCAATGTCCTGTGATCTAAGTAGTCAATACAAAGTTCCTTGCATGGGCCAGAAGATATGGCAAAATATTTGCCACCCCAAAAGATCTTTGTACATAATATTAGTCGACTATGAAGCTTCAATTAGGTGTTCGTCAACGGGTTTGTAAGTTAAATGACAACAAAAACAGTACAGATTAACATTTTTTTCCCCAAAAGGCAAAGACGAATTCATCAATAAAAAGATGGGTTAAAGGATTGAACCACCAAAAGATGAAATGTACAAAGACGGTAAAAATCCGGTGAAAAATAGTTTATTTTATTTCAAAATATCCGTCCTCTATTTTATTTTCGTTAGTTTTAAAATTGTGTTCAGCTTCTGTTTATAGTTGTATTATCTCGATAAACTTTCAAATATATTCCTTGGATCTTTTATATTTATAAACTTATTTTAATGAGATCCAGTTTAAAATCTTAAATAATACTAGGAATTACTAGTTAATCCTAGATTCAAGACCCGCTTACCCCCTAATCCATCCATCTAATCCGATTTAACCCCTAATCCAAAAACAAGTTTTTGGACTGATTTTGTGAGTCGCTCGTCCAACTCACGTGTGATAATACGTTTCTATAAATACCAAAATTATCCTTTTGTCTACAACCTTCATTATAAACAGAGAGAGAAACAGTGAGTTATCTTCTTAGATTTTTGATCGATCTATATATGTGTTTTAGGTCTTCAAAATGATTCTAGATTTGTATTCAATGAGACGTAATCTTCATATTCATATACAATTACTCGGAAGCAAACAACTTTTGATTTTCTTAGATCTAGTTTTCAACTTCAGATCTGTAAGAAGGAGAAGAAGACGATTTTTGTAAAGAAGAAGAAGATTCGAGAAGAAGAAGAAGAAGAAGAAGAAGATACAAATTCATCAATTTTTGGGTTTTGTTTAAACTTTTTAATCTTCTTCATCTTGATTTGATATTCAATATTGGAAGATGAAGGTTGTCTATTCAAACGATATGATTTAGTCGATTAAAGTGATGATTACTCCTCTTTTTTGTTTTGGGTTAATGCTATTTTTATTATTTTTAATTAAAGGTTGTTATTTTCAATATGTACTGTGGGATTATACTTTTTTTTCTTTGGTACATACTTTCCTTCGGTGCATATCAATATGTACGAAGGAAAATGTATTGTGGGATCATATACTTTTTCCTTCAGTACATATTTTCTTCAATACATATCAATATATACAGTTGGATCAATATGTACTGTTGGATCATCTACTCTATTTTCCTCGATACATGTTTTCCTTCAACACATATCAATATGTACTGTTGGACCAATCATATGTTTTTTTCCTTCGATACATATTTTCCTTCAGTACATATCAATATGTACTGTGAGATCATACATTTTTTTCCTTCAATACCTATTTTCGTTCAGTACATACCAATATGTACTAAATGATCAATATGTACTGTTTTTGGCGACTAAGAGAAATCTTCTTCTTCTTTAGTTCTTCTAATACTTCTTTTCTTCTTCTCTTTTGTTGGTGGTGCAGGAATACTATTTTCTTTTTCTACTAATTGATTTCTTCAGTTTTGGTGAAGGAGCATGATATGAAAAAGATATGTTTTTGTTGATGATTTTGATTTTGATTTCGTTTTTCGTTGATGAATTTTTGGTATTTTATATCTGTTTTTGTTGATAAATTTTTTGTATTCGATTTCGTTTTTGTTGTTGAATTTTTGGTATACGGATCTATTTTTTTGTATTTTCGTTTAGGTTTTTTCGTTTTAATGGAAAAAACAGAGAGAGAAGTTGTTTCTCTAACATGGTTAACAACTTTTAGAATCCGAGTAGTGTAGGAGTAAATGAAACTATTTATTCCGTTAAGAATCCTATTAGTGTAGGAGTTGGAGGACGTGGGATCAGTACACGTGATGGGAAGAATTGTAATTGGCAGTTTTTAAATAGTTTTTGGACTTATGGTTAAAGTGGGTAATTACAGTTTTTAAATGGTGTTTGGACTTATGGTTAAAGTGGGTTTCCCGGGTGGACTAATGGTTAACATGGTCCGGGTTTTTTGGACCATCTAGCAAAAAACCCTAAATAATATGTGTATAATTAGGAAACAAATGTGTAAACATCTTTCTTGCTTATATTTTATTCCTTTTAAAAATAAAAGTATTGTGGACTAAAAACTTCCCTTATTTTTAATTTTAGTAACAATATAACATTTAGTAGGGGTAATTTTGGATATTACTCCGATCTATTTAATAATTTGATTTAGTCAAAGCGGACATCTATTTTGAAATGGAGGGAGTAATTAGGAAGGTTTGAAGTACTACTCTTTCCAATTGTTCATTCTCATTGTAAGAAATATCCTCAAAATTAGGAGTGAGCAACGGGTGGAACCCGTGGATTTGGTGCCACTCAAATCCAACCCATCAAAACGACGGGTACTAGATTTGCATCCGTGTCTAATCCATCACCCGCGGATTTAACATCCATGGATGGACGGGTGGGAGGATTAGATGCGGGTAGATTCACGAATTTCATATGTTTTGTTTGGAAAAATGAATAAAATTAACATGTTAGGAACAAAACTAATTTAAAACGTTAAATTATTGAAATTTAAAGAATATAATAAAGTTATTACAACATAACAATACTAATAATTATAATAATATCATCCCAACAACCAAAAGTAATACTACCCCTTCCCTATTTAGATAAAGGTTTATGACATTTTACAAGTCTCATATTAGATGAAGGTTTTCATATTTTTCCCTAAATTTTCCTGAATTATCCCTATCTCAATATCATACACTAACTTAGGAAATAGTGTAAGCTCAAAATTCTAAGTGGCATCTTAAAATCTCTATTTAAAAATAATTTTTATTCACAACTAAAATATTTTTACAACTCATCATTAAAGACTGGAACTAAAAACTAGAAGCAATATGAAATATAATTAAGGGCATTTCTGAAAAGTTTTTAGTCTCTTTCTTTTTTTCTTAATTTGTGTAAAAACACCTTCCCTTTCATCTAAATAGGGATGGAGGGAGTATTTAAAAAGTAAATTTAGTACTGCTTACTTGTAAATTTGATTTATCGGTATAACTATGTTAGAATGAAAACATTAAAAGTTATCTAGTACCTCCAAAATATACATATATCTCTCTATATTTTATAAAATTTTCTATTTATCATTAAACATAACGGGTGTGAGTGTCCAACTGATTTTTAGGCTTACACCCGCATCCAACTCATTATTTAGTGGATTTTAAAAATACATCCATGTCCAACCCGTTTATAAACGGATTGAATGTCCACCCGTAAAACTACGGGTGGATTGAATCGGGTTTGGGTTCATATGCTCACCCCTACTCAAAATTCTTAATAGCCAAAGCCCAAAAACAAAGATAATACTTGACTACATTGAAAAGGTCATTTCTTATTCTTAATTTACCCGTGAAGACTAGCATTTCGTTCGTTCCAAATTGTCTAAATAATGGCCGGAGGGAGCATATTCCATAATTGAATTGAAGAAGCTTCATCTGATCCTTGTCAAAACAGCAACAAAGTTGTTATATCTGCAGGAAAGTAAAAAGTAAATCTAAAGACTTTGAAAAATGATTCCATAAGTCTTGAGAAAATGACATGATACGAATAGATGTGATCGTTTCATTAGCGGAAAAAAATGAAATTAGGAGCAGCAGCAGTATTCATTCTTAGCAGATTATCTCGAGTTAAAATTCTATTCTTCACTAAGAACCATAGAAAAAACCCAATCTTTAGAAGAAGTTTTTCATCCCAGATAAATTTGTGGATTTTAAGAATTGAACTGTTGTTGTTGGAAATAATAATCCCACATAGACTACTTTTTAAGCATGACTCCTTAATATAAGCATGAAGACTATTTCATTCATTGCCAATGGTTTTGAGTTGGATGTCCAAGTGCTAATATGGTGCTAAAGCTAGACCATATATGAAAAGTAAGACCCAATAAGATCCAAAAAGACAGGGCAACCAAAGAGTGGTCCACGATATAGAAGACTCAAAAAGAGCCCTATACGTGGAAGGGGCATGCCACATAGACTACTTTCTAAACATGACTACTCAATATAAGCATGTGGGCCAATCCACTCATTGACTTCACTAAATAAACTTTCTTAGTGGATTCTTCCATTCAATAGTGTCTTTACCAGAAAGATCAATGCTGACATAATCGGGCTTGTCCATAAGGGTGATAAATTCGGTCTGGGCTTGAGAATTCAGTCTTCTAGGAATGGCCAGATTCCATTGAATCAAATTACCAACCTTAATTAGTAATCACTTCAAGAGAAATACCTCGCAACCAAGGATCTTCCCAAAATATGACACTAATGTCATCTTACACCTTAAAAGAAATGGTACTCACGAAAAAACCTTGAAACTGCGTAATACATCTTTTCCAAATGAACCCTTATGCATTTTAGTCTACCAACCAAATACAAAAGGGTCATATTCTTCATGATATACATGCCTCCATAAAGTATCACCTTCAAACACATATCTCCAAAATCACTTAGCAATTAAAGATTTGTTCATAAGCTTCAAGTTTTTTACCTAACCCTCCACTTTTCTTATGCTTGCAGAATAAACATAAGAAGAGACGGGGCAAACCAATTTTAAACTATTAAGGTGTCCAGAAAGATACAAACCCTTTCTCAAACTTGATATCAATTGTTTGGTCCTACACTAAATTTGGACTTAGTTTAGTATTGTTGTGACTTTTGAATATGCGTTTTTCTGATGTGCATTGCTGCACTATACTATGAGAAAAAAGTAGTTGAGTGTTTAATGAACTATAGTCTAAATATATAGTGGACTTAAAAAATAACCAAATTGTGTTTGGTAAATTTTTATATCCACTGTTGTTGTTGTAAAAAATGACAAAAATAGACATATCATTTAATGATTTTATCTTAATTTATTAGTTAAGAAATAATTTTATTTTCAATCGTTAAAAATATATTTAATTATTATTAATATTTATTTTAACCGAGATTTGATTAGATGGAAAAATCGTATTACATAGATAGAGTGCTACAAGCTGGGCACCCGCTTCTTTTTGGATAGCGATACCTAATCTAAAGAAAAGAGAGTTGCGATTTTGTGGTTATAATCAAAACTAGCTATACAATTCTGTAACCTCTTTACAAAAACTATTGTGTCCTCTCCTAGTTCACCAAAGGTAGTGAAAGCCAGCACGCCGAGGCCGTATCCGTGAGCCACGCATTTGTCCAAGTATTTGTTTCGTTTCCGGGCAATGGCATTCGAGATGGCGTGACCGAGTGAAAAAGCTACTCTCCCACTACTTGTGAAAGGGGATACCCCAGTGACATCGAAACAAACGTCACGGCCATTCTCCCAGTTATATACAAGGATGTCCACTGGCCGTAAGGAATGCTCATCGTCAGACAAAAAGCCCAATTTGACTTCCTTCCGAGCAGACACCCCGGCCCTAAAACACACGTCCGCGAACACATCTCGGACCAAATCATGTCTGAACTTGAGCCCCACCGCACTAGCACAGTGTAATGCATGGTCTCCAAAGACATCCATGCCTCTACCACAACTAGAGCACACATTGTTCTCAGGAAACAAGGGAATACCAAGCCTGTAACACAGCACGGCCCGGAACTGCCGAGGCCCAATTGATTGGTTAAGCCCAGCAATGGGGACTTCTTTGAGGAAGTCTTGGGCCTGGCTCAACTTGGTACATTGTCACAGGATGTTGTCTCGATCAGATATGCTGAATCTGGTGGAGATACTCTTCTTAACAAGATCGAAGTAGTGGACAATGTTATCATAACTTTTATTTTTAATTATTATTATTGCTAAATACTAGTTTTTTATACAGTTATCATAACTTTTCTTAATCAAATAAAGATAATTTTACAAGAATAAAACCAAAATTAATAAACACTCAATATTTGTAAATTATTAGTAGAAAATTATAAATATATTAAAAATACGAGGTAGTTTGTGTCACTTATGAAATAAATGTAAGGATATTAAAAAAAATCATATTAAAATATAATATGGGTTCAGATTTTTTTTTTATATTTTTAAAAACTCCTCTCCCCCAGCTTTTAAGAACAAGCCTAAAATGGAAATGTTTTTTACAAAAAAAAACACTTTCAATTTCTTTTACCAAACACCTATACCAGAATAAATTACCTAAATTAGGTTTTCAAAGTGTTTTTGAAAAAATAAAAGCAATACCAAACACAGCTTTAGGTATGACAGCGCAAAGCATGTGATATCTTTTTGTTCAAACTCTCAAGTCCTTTGATCAAGTCGTTAGGTCAATCAAACAAGGTTAAAACTAAAATAGGGGAATATATATCGAAGATGATAAACTCATTTTAAGTTTTAGTAAAATATAACTAGTATTTTTTAAAGCGGAAAACTTAACGAGTACACTTTTGATACGTAAAAACGCAACTAAACCTTCTTTAAAGGTGTAATTGATTTAAAAAAATGTTATATGTAAACCAAAGCTTGACCATGTTGGAACTATTAGTCAAACTCTAAATAATTTTAGACTAATAATCCCACGTTGCCTAAAACTTAAATATCTATATATAATAGGAAAGGATCATATATAGTATCATAGGAAGGCACATAGGTGAATGATTAAATATCCACTTGAATATATACAATCCACTATTAAGAGCTTTAAAAGCCCCTTTATCCGTGCATGCGAGGAAACTATTAGTCAACACTGCCTAAAAACCATATAATATGAAATCTTACATACATAAAAAGGCTAATCTTACGGACCTAAAATCCATATAATATATTACCTTTGTTTCAACAAAAGTGTTACTATTTTTTTTTTTTTTTTAATCTAAAAATAGACTAAAGTAAAAAATAATAGTAACTCTTTTCAAGAAATTAAGAAAATATTTTTTTTAATTCCGTAGCTACTTATTAAGTCAATGTGATCTAAGCAGTCAAAACATCCACGATGGTGTGAGTTTTAGGACAATACGCCTTGCACCGGCCAGAAAATTATGATAGTATTTACAACCCCAAATAGGATTCGAAAGAATTCCTAGGTGATCCTTTCAAAATAAAATTCAATTTACTTCAATACAAAATTGTCAACTACTGCAATTGGTGATATGACAAACCATTAGACCAGGAAGGGTTAAGCCGATAAGGGTCTAATCCATGCTAGTATTGATCACACTTGACATTAAGTCAAATACTATGATATTAGTGAAATAGGATTGACTTCTTACTAATCAAATACGTCTAGAGATTTCATTGAATCTGACCGAAGCTGATTCTAGATTTCTTAGTACTCTTTTTAGTAAGTCAGCTTGAATCATTTATTGACCTTTGACGGCTTACCTCTACAAAATACCAAAAATTAATACTTTTCGCTTCAAAAAGATATATTTGATGTAATCCGTTGATATAAAAATTAAAAAAAGCAATCATTATAATTAACTTTTTATGGATTTTTTTAGTTTATTCTTTTTTTTCAGATAATCTTTTTCATGTGATATTAGATAAAAAGATAAAAAAGAAATGATTTATCCATGGATGGATTAATAAACTAATAACATATAAAAATTTTAAAATAAAAACAAATCGATTTTTCTAACATACGTATTTATAGAAATTTTTTTTATCATTTTAAAATGAAAGGAGTATCTAACTTTCTTAAGATTACGCCGAGGAATTGAATCCAGTTCGGTCCAAAAACAAGAAAGTCGTAAGAAAGTCCTTAAAAGTAGCTAAGAAAAATATAACGTGGCTAAGGAAAAGACAAAATCCTACTTTATGGAGCTAGACGTGAGGAGTGATGTACACGATCAGCACACGCACTACCAAATTGGTTGGGATATTTGTGAAGATATAAACGCGTGTAATGCGCAACTGGCATTTAATTAAAAAGAAGATCAAAGTACTAAAAATAGTAGCATGATTGTGATATGATGTTTGCTATAAATTTGGATGATGTGGGTCCTATGAAAGAAATCTGAAAAGGAAAAAGGAAATAGAAACGGAAGGAAGGTCTCGTTTGTGGGAGGTAGCTAAGGACAAGAGAGTAGTGACCTGACTAGATGCTCTGTACGGTTCAAACAACTACACAACAAAAAGTCACTTGATAGTTGGATTTTGCGTGTGCACCCTCCCGTGCGTTTTGGGGAAGAAAGTATAAACGGGTTGGGTTTGATTTTTAATTTGGGTTTATATTCATGCATGATGTCCATTTCCAATTCTAACTAAAAGGTTGTTTGTTTTTTCTTCGACTCAATTGATTCGTCTAAATCTTATTTATCTGAATTTTATTTATTATATCTGATTTAAAAATTATATTTTTTTTTTAATATAATCAGATTTATACCTAATAAGTCCGGTATAAAATAATACATGACTCAAATAATTTGGAATAAGATATATATAAGTCATGTCAGGTCTTGAGTCACATATCAAATAAAAAAAATAAAATAATAAACGGTAAGATATCTTATTCGAGTCGAGTCAGATGTGGATTTAAATCGCAAGTTAAATCCAAATAAATAAGGGGTAAGATTGTTAAATTAGTTAAGTTGGTCGAAGAATTATTTTGAGGTCACTGGTTCAAAGATCAGTGGGAACATTTTTCAAGTTTCAACGTCTCTAAATTAGAACACTGTAACATGACGGTGGACTTAATTACAAAAATTATTCTAGTATTAACTTTATTTTCAAAAGTGATTTTTATTCCTTTCCTTCCAAATCATTTAGCAGTGATATTTTAATAGATAAAAAAAAACTATTTCGAAAAATAATTACTATTTTTGTCAAAAACCTGGCAAACATGTATGACCAGAATATGAGACAGGTCGAAGATTATTATTGAAGGGGATAACAGAAATTATATGGAACGAGTTCAAAGCCAAAGCAAACAATCATATGGGAAGATAAAAACATTATCAAGGAGTGTGAGTCTATAGTTAGTAATTTTAATGATGTAAAATTTGTTTTAGTCCTACGTTGAGTAATAGAGTTGTTGATGCTCTTGTTAAGTATGCCAGAGTCAGTAACTGTAATTATATATGGGAGTTAAATCCTCCTTTGGTTGTAAACTGTTTCATTCTTACTAACAAATATGAGATGGACATGGAGTCCAGGTACGCACAATATTAGTAGAGTCTTTGAGTCTAATCCACATAGTTTCAGAAGAAATGTGTAACTTGTTTGGTTCTTCAATGAATATTTTTTCTCTTCAAAAAAATTAAATTAAAATAAAAAATATGGGACATTTGAATTTGGCACCACTCGTTGATTTGTATGATCAAATATAGATACAAATTTGTGAGATATGATCATGATCACCAATTGATTTGTTGTTTTCTTAATTTATTCATATTAGTAACGAAGTATCGTTTGTATAACCTGAACTCTTAACCAATTTCTTGGGAATGAATCAAGAAGGTTATAACATCCAAATGCCTACTTTTGTTGTAAAGCAAATGAAGATAATTGTGAGACAATTTTTTTGGGGAGCTTCTGATTCAGTTAAGAAGAGAATTTGGGTTGGTTGACAAAAGGTTTGTTTGCCAAAAGAAAAAGTTGGTGTGGGTATAAATAAGCTCAAATTAATGAACAAAACTCTTCATACAAAATGGTATGGTACTGAAAAAATGCTTTATGGAAATCAATCGTAAATCAGAAATTTGGTGGTAATACAAATGTTTTACTTCCTAAGGATAATTCTACTTCTGTTGGGAAAAGTTTGTGGGATGGTATTGTTAAATCTAAACATATTTTTCAACAATATTCTACTGCTATAGTACAAAGTGGCAATTAATAGAGTTTTGTTTTGGCATGGCACTTGGTTTGGAAATCAGTAACTCTCTACTAAATATCCCTTGTTTTACAGAATTTCAAGAAACAATAATGCAACTTTAAAGGACACTAATCACTAATAATGTGCCTGCTTGGAATTTTAACTTCTCAAGATTCTTGAGAGGTAGTGAGGTGGATATGGCAGCACGACTACTTCATTTCATCAACAATCCAGTGGTGTCAGGCATTGGTGATGACTATCTTTCATGGACTCCAAGAAATTCTTTTTCTGTTGCTTCTTGCTGATAGAGATTCAAGATGTATCAATTTATCAATCTAAAATCAGCAAAATTAATGGAGACAAGTCATCTTTCATTAATGAGAGATTCAGAGAAAATTGTACAGAAGCCTTAGCAAAAACAGTAAGTGTACAGACAGTGTACACAACCTTTATAGCCTTTTCCTAACGACTACTCTAACGTACACTTCTGTGCATTGAATGCAACTACAGCTGATTTGCTAACATCAACTAGAGGACAGTTAGCCTGTGCTATCATACGCCTAACAAAACGTGAATTGTGTGATTCTGTTTGAGGTGTAACTCAAGTGTAATAATCATCTGATACTTGATATTTAGATTTCATTACTCCCCCTCAAATCCAGATTTTGGTTGGACTTTTAGTTTGGCACAGAGTTTAGTGAATTTTGGACCTGAGAAACCCTTTGTTAATATATCTGCTACTTGGTCCTCTGTTGAGACATAGGGGATCATCAATTTGTGATTTTGAATAAGTTCCCTCACAAAATTATAATCCACTGCCAAATGCTTCATCCTGGTATGAAGTACTGGGTTGCTTGAAAAGGATATTGAACTGATATTATCACATAATATGTGTGGAACTGTTGGTATTTGTATGTGCATTTCCCTTAATAATTTTTCTATCCATAAAATTTCTGCAACTGCATTGGCCACACTTCTATACTCATCCTATGTAGATGATCTGGAGACTGTGTTTTGCCTCTTCCTTGACCAAGAGATTGGGTTATTTCCAATACAAATGAGGTATCCCCCTGTACTTCTCCTTGTAATCTTGTCTCCTGCCCAATCTGCATCACTGTGCCATGTTATTTTCAAGTCCCCTTTTGTATAAAGTAAACCATGTTCAACAGTGGCCTTCAGATATCTGAGAATTCTCTTTGCTGCTATGAAGTCATTGTCTGTTGGGTTTTGCATTATCTGACACACTTTATTTACTGCATAAGTTATATCAGGTCTAGTCCATGTGAGGTATTGCAAAGCACCCACTAGTGACCTGTAAACTGTTGGTTCTGTCATTAAGGCACTTTTGTGTTGTACTGTGTATGATGAAACTGGTGAACTGGAGACAAGCATGGTTTGGCACCAGACATGCCTTGCTTGTTTAGTAGATCCAAGATATACTTTGTTTGAGATAGGAATAGACCTGCTGCACTTCTCTGGATTTCAAGTCCTAAGAAATAGTGTAATGTCCCTAAATTCTTGACAGGAAAATGCTGTTGTAACTTAATTATAAAATCATTGCAATAAGAGTTGGAATTACCTGTGATTAGTATATCATCAACATAGACCAAAATATATGTTCTTCTTGAACCCTTTGTTTGAATGAATAGTGAAGCATCAGCAGTTGACAAGATGAAATCATAGGACAAAAGAACTTGTTGTAATTTGCCATACCATGCTCTTGGAGCCTGTTTCAAGCCATAGAGAGACTTGTTAGGTTTGCAAACATGGGTAGGAATATCCTTGTTTACAAAGCCAGGTGGTTGAATCATATATATGTCTTCAGCAATGTCCCCATGTAAGAAAGCATTGCTGACATCCAGTTGTGCAATATGCCAATCATATTGTACTGCAAGAGACAATAGCACCTTTATTGTGCTTGATTTAGCTACTGGGATAAATATTTCATTATAATCCAGTCCTTCTTGTTGATTGTATCCTTTTGCAACTAATCTTGCCTTGAACCTGTTAATTGTACCATCTGATTTGTATTTGATTCTAAATACCCAGTTGCATCCTATGAGATTCATGTTGGAAGCACATGGAACTGTAGACCAAGTTTGAGCACCTTGCAAAGCATTATACTCCTCTACCATAGCATGTCTCCACCTTGGATCCTTATTAGCTTGACTGAAGCAAGTAGGAATTTGTGTAACTGACATTGTTGACAAAGCTTGAGGTAGTTGATATTTAGTTGAATATACTTTGGTTTCTTAATACCAGACTTCCCTCTAGTGTGCATTTGATGATTATTGATTGTTATAGGAGAATCTCTTTTGTTTAATGTATTTTGCAGGTTTGTGGTTGCACTGGTAGGATGTTTAGATTGTGGAGAAATGTTTTCTTGCAATGTGGGTTGAAGAGATGATATATGAGGATGAAAAGATATTTGTTTCTTTAGTGGGAATATTGTTTCCAGGAAAGTAACATGTCTTGATGTGTATATCCTTTCAGATGTTGGTTCAAGACATTGGTAGCCCTTTTGAGATGTACAATATCCTATGAAGATGCATTGTTTGCTTTTTGGAGACAATTTTGAATTGGAATAAGGCTTGAGCCAAGGAAAACAAAGTGAACCAAAAACTCTCAAAATTGCGTAATCTGGAGCTCTGTGAAACAACATTTCATAAGGAGAAATATGTTGTAAAGACTTTTTGGGTAATCTATTTATTGTAAAATTTGCTGTTGTAAAATTATTAAACCAGTACATGTCATGTAATCCAGATTGCAATAGAAATGTTCTCCCTATCTCCACAATATGTCTGTGTTTGGCTTCTGCCACCCCATTTTGCTCAGGGGTATGTGGACAGGAAAGCTCATGATGTATTACATTTTGAAGTAAAAAGGACTTTAGTTGTTGATGTAGAAACTCTCCACCACCATCTGTCCTTATTGTTTTTATTCTGCAACTTAACATGTTCTCAACATAGTTCTTAAACCCATATAATATTGTCTTGAATTCTGACTTATCAAATAAAGGATACAACCATGAGAACTTTTTGTAATCATCTACAATGACCACATAATACATGTATCCAATTACAGAAATCACTGGACTTGGACCCCAAAGATCCATATGAAGAAGTTCTAAAGGAGATGTACTTATAGTATTTGATTTTTGAAAAGGAAGTTTATGAGATCTTCCCAGATGACATGCTATACATGAATTTTTTGATTGTTGGTAATGTTGATAAGAGAAAGTTTTGGTGATAAAATTTTTAGTGTTTTGTAAGATGGATGTGCAAGTTTTTGATGCCACACCTCTGAGGATATAGATGAACTTATAGATGCATTAGCTTTTATTTGAGATTGATGCAGAAATTGAATGGGATACAAACCATTATTATGAGGGCTTTGGAATAATGTCTTCCCAATGTTCAGATCCTTGACAAAGAAACCAGTAGGAGTGAATGTTAATGAGCAAGCATTATCATTTGTGAACTTGTGTACAGATAACAATTTTTGTGTAGCACTTGGCACAATTAGTACATTCTTTAATGTAAAAATATGATCATTTCTTGTTTTAAAGGATGATCCAGAATGAGAAATGAACATACCTTCTCCATTTGCAGTTTGTACTCTTTCATTTCCATTATAAATTGTTGATTGTTGTACTTCATTTCTATTTGGTGTTATATGATTTGTTGCTCCTGTGTCTGCAAACCATGGTTGGTTATCCTGAAATCTTGAACTTGCCAGATGAGCAGTAGAGTTATATGTATTGGAGTAGCCAGTGTTGAGTCTGTTCCTACATGTAATTGCATTATGTCTTTCCTTTCCACATATCTGACAAATTACAACTGCTTGAGATGTGTTATTGTGTTCATTGAAATATCTTGGAGCATACCTTGATCCTCTTCCATTATTGAAACCTCTTCTTGAATTGTTGTTTGATCCTGATCTTTGCCAATGTTGTTGAGAATTAAAATTTCCTCTACCATACTGTTGTTGCTGAGATGTGTTGAACCTTGTATTGTTGTTTCTATAAGTTTTTTTTTGTGGATAAGATGGTGCAAGAAATACTTGATTTGAATTAGTTATCAATTGTTCAGAATGTCTTTGGCTTATAACTATTTCTTCACTCAGCAAATTATTGTGTAACTGTATACTGGACACTGGTGGTTGTCTGTGTCTCATTGATGTAGCAAATGGAATGTAGTCAGGATGTAGAGCAGATATAGTTACAACCACTATTTCTTTGTTAGAAACATGTTCTCCTGCTGCTGCTAGTTGATTTGCTAGAGTTTTGATTTCATCAACTAAGCTAGAAATTGTTCTATTTCCTTGTTTAATGGCAAGAAGCTTTGTTCTTAATTGTATAGAATATGTTGAAGAGGATCTGGCAAATCTTTCTTCTATATTTGTCCAAAGATTATGGGATGTTGTTGCTGCTGCAAAGTGCACTATTACTTCATCTGAAATTGTGCTATTTATCCAAAGAATTATAGTAGAGTCTTCATCAATCCAGTCCACATATAATGGATTTTCTAATCCATTGTTCTGGTTTCTTTGATTTATAAATCTCTCAGGACAAGGAAATGATCCATCAAGATATTGTGATATCTTGAACTTTCTGATAACTGGAAGCATCAAATGTTTCCAAGTGACATAGTTGTCCTCCTTTAGTTTTAATGAGACAAAGTTTGTGAGAAGATTAAGAGGAATTTTTGCTATTGAAGTTGATGTTGGATTCTCCATTGTTGATGGAAATTCACAGATCATAAGAAGTAAAAAGAAATTCAAGAAACAGAAACAGAAAGAAAAGATAGAGGTTGAGAGATATTGAGATTGCTTACTGTGATTTAAAATTGTTTCTGAAGAATTTGAGCTTTAACCTGCTCTGATACCATGATAGAGATTCAAGATGTATCAATTTATCAATCTAAAATCAGCAAGATTAATGGAGACAAGTCATCTTTCATTAATGATTCAGAGAAAATTGTATAGAAGCCTTAGCAAAAACACTAAGTGTACAGACAGTGTACACAGCCTTTATAGGCTTTTCCTAACGACTACTCTAACGTACACTTATGTGCATTGAATGCAACTACAGTTGGATTTGCTAACATCAACTAGAGGACAGTTAGCCTGTGCTATCACTTGCTACTTAGATCTCGAAGATGATGGCTTTCTAAGATTTCCTCATAAGGGCCTATGGAATCCTAGAATCCCTCAGAAAGTTTTTTTTTTTACTTGGACTCTATACTTTATTGCTCCGACCATGGATACTGTGAGAAATTTTATAAATGTGAATGGTTGTATTTGATGCAAGAAGGATGCAAAAATTGAATCATCATCTATTTTTGCATTGTGAGAAACCAAAAATATTTGTAATTTTTTCATTCAAAGTTTCAGATCTGCTTTGGTTTTCCATGAAGATGTTATAGCAACCATCTGGTAATGGAGTCGTGGACAAGGTAATTCAAGGAAGTGTAAGTGTGGAACATTTAGAGTACGATCCCATATGCTATATGATGGTTTGCTTGGATTGAACGTAATCGAATAATTTTTCAAGACCTATACAAGACTTCTTAGCAACGAGAACATTTCTCTTAATCTTAACTGGACTGCAGTCATTAATTATACTTAATTTTCCTATTTTCTTTTTTTATTGCAGTTGCTTTTGTTAATGCTTTGGCTACTTGGAAACTCTTTATATCTCCTGCTTTGCCACGGGTTTTTCCTATTTTCTATCCTCTTAATTTTCATCCCAATAATCATATTTATCATCTATATGACTTTTATAAAATCCTAAATATTAGTATCTACTTTGACTTTATATTTTATACCCATACTGTTTTTATTCTATCCTACTAATAATCCTAACATGACTATCAGTAACAACGTTTTCCTTCTTCTTCTCCATCCGACAGAGCTTTCATCATTTTTTTTCCATCAACATCATAAAACCTTCAATCCCTTTTCTTCGTTCTTTAATGGTCAATTTACTACACAAAATAGTCCGGTATACTTACAATTGCAAACAAGATCTTAGAACGGGAATATTGTTGTGTCGCCCCATAATGTTCACGAGAATAATGTAGTCACAATATAATTCTTTTCGGGATCTACTTTATTGATATAATTCTTTTCGAGATCTACTTTCTTGATATGAAAATCGTCATATGAATTAGTACTATTACTTATCCAGCAATCAAGCAAAACTAAAATAAAGTTAAGAAATTTAATTTGGTGTCGAGAACAGAATAAGTTTAATCTTCCAATTCAATTTTTTTTAATTGTATTTTGGGTTGCAAGTCAATGTAGTGATTTTTTTTAATTGTATTTTGGGTTGCAAGTCAATGTAGTGAGAGAGTTTTAGTCCTGGTACTAACAATTGTTTTTGATCTAACCTAGGGTTTTAATGGGTTCTAAAGATTTTTTAATGGTTTTATATAATGAACCTGGGAGATTAAAGAAAAAAAAAAAAAAATGATAATAGTTATAGTCAATATTAATTCAACTTTTATAGGTGGTAAATAGAAAAAATGAGAATTTCAAAATAAATTAATTTTTGAGATTACTAGGAAGATGGAAAATATGGAAAACTTTGCCACTCCTTTGTGGTACTTCAGTTTTTTCTTTTAATATATTTCCTTTTTTGAGCAAAAAAATAGAAAAAACATTGCCTAAGATAAAAAATGGGTTCGGGTTTTCAAAGTTCATATATGCATATACGGTTTCCATATATATAAAATTTGGTATAATAATTGAGGGTTATTTAACATTTGGTACCTAGCAAATATCCAATATATTACATTAGTACTAGGGCTGTACATGGCCGGTTTCGGTTCGGTTTTCCAAATAATTTTCCATAACCGTTCCGCTTACCGCCGGTTCGGTTTTAATCGGTTTTCTCTCGGTTTCGGTTTTTTCCAACGGGTTTCGGTTAACCGGTTGATTCTGTCAGTTTCGTGGAAACTGACAATGAAAAATTTAAAAAAAAATTAAAAAAATATTAAGTCTACATTAAACCATCTGAATGACCAAAAACTACAATGTTTCACAACACAAATGGTACTTGGAAAGAACACATCCTTTTTCGTCCAGGTCCAGCTATAAGCTTACAAACATAACTAAAGTTAGTGAAGAACTAGATTGCTAACTATCTACTAAGGAACAACAACAAAATGTAGTACTATAAATTTCTATCTGCACCAATCAAATAATGATTGTAGGATGTAGTAACTGAAGGATAATTTTGAAGATAGAAGTAGCAACCAGAAAATGGTATACCCTAAAAGAAACAGTAGGTAGATGTGAAGTAAAGTAAAATATTGAACCAAAGTAACATGATATACATCCAATTCGTGACAGAAGAGAAACATGTGACCACGAGTGTGCATCTTGAGACTCACTTGATAAGTTGAAACTGACTTTCATGCATTCCTCTTCCCACGTAAATTCTTGGCTGTACACAAGTCAATGAAATGATCAATACTAATATCTAATGTATCAAAATAGAACAAGATACACACTACCAACTGTTCTTAAAGTTTTGAGGACTTAAAAGGTGAACATTGTGCATGACTATACCATAGGCCATGTTTCAAAGGACAATAATAATAACTGTCCAGAAACATGAATTGTTTTACAATAAAAGAACATGGTCATATAGACATCAGACACTTGTACAACGATAAAGCCTAATATGTCAAAACTGTAGCAGGCAAATAAATTTTAAACTTAAGCATATTCTCTTGGTAGAAAAGTACTAAATCAAACACTATTCAAATTCCACATTTTAGCAAGGATTCAAATGAGAATTACTAAAAAAAAGTGTAAAGAGCTCCACAAGAAATCATCAAATAATACAAGAAAGAGGTTTAAGACATATAATTATGGAATGAGTTAAGTCTAGTATTCATTCTTAACAAATTTATTTCATAAAGTCATTCTCAAGTTTCACAGTTGTATAAAGGTATGAGACATCTTGGACATGGGTAGAATTTAGGTAGCTTTTCAGTCGTATATTTGTAGTCAGGTTAGGTTAGACATACCAAATGTTACTTATTCCAACTTTCTTATTTAATGTTCAGCTGCACATTCATATATTGACCTGGTAAGCGAGCCCAGTGCCTTCTAACATTCCCTAAACCTTTAAGTTTATATTGCTATGTTGTAGAAAAGTGTTTCACTGGAATTCATTCATTTGGCATCCTTGCAAAGAACCACAATGAAACAAAGGCAATAAAGAAAAAAAATGTAATGTAGCAGACAATGTTAATACCAAGTTTTGCATGAGCCCAAAAAGATATAGATTGCTTTAACTCTATTTCTCGAGAGAAAAAAGAAGAAGAGAAACAGCAAGCATAGACTAAAGACCTACATAGACAATTATCTCAACAAATTCATTAAAGTATACAGTATCACAGATTCGTTTGCGCGTAAGAAACAAAGACAGAGACATACTTAGCAAGGTTAACAGAATTCGACTGTTTTAGTTCTTAAGAAAGCAGTCTAAGTACCCTAACATCATACCTGTGATAAAGTTGAACATAAAGATCAAAAACATGAAACCCACAACAATGGAAAAAATATAGAACAACTATTCTAACAGTGAACAGTTGACTAACAAAAAATATATAACAACTATTCTAACAGTGAACAGAGGTTGGGATTAGAAGTTGGGATTCATACCTGAACAGTGAACAATTGACTAACAAAAATCAAAACTCAAGAAACCCAGAAAACTAAACACGTTAACTAACAAAAATGGAAGATTAGAAGTTAAGGGCTCACCATCCTGATTACCCTATCTAGTCTATCAGGTTTGACAATTCTGGAGAATTCACATCAAAAGGATTTGATGATTACTGCATGTCAAAAGGAATAGACGTAGAGCATCCCGTACCCCATATTCACACTCAAAACGGTCTCGCAGAAGCTAACATCAAAAGGTTACAGATGATAGCTCGGGCGCTGGTAATGCGTACTAATCTGCCTATTACTGCCTCGGGATACGTCATATTGCATGCAACTTTACTTATTTCCTTTAGACCCACTGCTATCCAACCATTTTCTTCATACTAGTTGGTAACTGGATACGAGCCTGATATTTCACATTTATGCATATTTAGTTGTGTCGTATATGTGTCTATTACGCCCCCACAGCGTACTAAAATGGGTCCACAAAGACTATTATGTATTCATGTTGGATATGAATCCCCAATTATTATCCGCAATTTAGAACCTTTGACAGGCGATCTTTTTACCGCTAGATTTGCGGATTGTCACTTTGATGAGACAACCTTCCCGTCGTTAGGGGGGGGGGGGGATATGAAAAATGATTTTCTAAGGGAACGACATGAATTGTCATGGTGTGTTCCCACGTAGTTTCACCTTGATCTCCGCACTCCATAATGTGAAAGTGAAGTGAAGCGAATTATCGATCTTCAAAATGTAGCAGATTCAACGCCTGATGCATTTACAGATATCGCCAAAGTGGCGAGATCACATATACCAACTGTAAACGTGCCTGCAAAGTTAAATATCTTTACTAAGGGACATAACACCTTAGATATAGGTGTTAAACATATACTTGGTGGAAGTGTAGCTGAGGTCGTGGACCCCAAAAGGAAAAGGAGAAGAAAAGAGTGAGTAAGGAACAACCCGATCCTTTTGTCATCAATATAGATAACCTCTCTCATGAGATTATATCTGATTATAGTTATGTCCATGAATCAATACTGGAGGACGCTCCGATGTTTGAAATGATTTTATAGAATAAAGAAATCTCTATGGATTATGAGAGTGCAGACATGTTGATGGAAAGATCCTTCACGCATATTGATGATATATTTGCATATAATGTTGCTCGAGAAATCATAAAGCACGATGATATTGAACCACGCTCTATTGTAGAATGCCAAAAAAGAGCAGATTGTCCTAAATGGGAAGTTGCAATCCAGGAAGAACTAGAATCATTTGCAAAGCGACAGGTATTTGGTCCGGTGTGCTAAACCTACCAAGTGTAAAACCTGTAGGACATAAATGGGTATTTTTCAGAAAGCATAATGAGAAGAATGAAGTCTTAAGGTATAAGGCTCGCCTTGTGGTGCAAGGTTTCTCGCAACGCCCTGGAATTGATTATGAAGAAACGTATTCTCCTGTAATGGACGTTATAACGTTCCATTATTGTACTTAGCACAATGTACTCGACCAGACATTTCATTCTCGGTGAACTTGTTAGCTAGATATAGCTCAGCGCCAATGCAGCGTCATTGGAATGGCATAAAGAATGTATTTCGTTACCTTAAAGGAACCATTTACATGGATCTATTTTATCCCTATAAGGAAGTAAGGAGGACTTCTAAGGATACCCCATACATTGAAACCCCAAATAATGTTTTGGTTGGTTTTGCTGATGTTGGGTACCTCTTCGACCCACATAAAGCTTGATCTCAAGTTGGTTATGTATTTACCATAGGGAACACAACGATATCCTGGAGATCGACCAAGCAAACTCCTGTGGCTACCTCCACGAACCACTCTGAGATCATTGCTCTACATGAGGCGGTTCGTGAGTGTATATGGTTAAGGTCTATCATTACACATATTCGAGGGACAAGTGATTTGAGTTCTACCACTGAAGAGCCGACTTGCATTTATGAAGATAATACAGCTTGTATCGAACAGATGAAGCAATGGTATATCAAGGGTGATAATACGAAACATATTTCACCAAATTTCTTTTACAATCAACAACAACAATGTCTCCTAAACATTCAAGTCAGCCAAGTAAAGTCTGATGAGAATGTGGCAGACTTATTTACTAAATCACTTCCTAAGTCCTTATTTGAAAAGCATGTTAAGAATATAGGATTAAAGAAATTATCCGAACTCCCTTGAGTGCAATCAGAGGGAGATGGCGACATCAGAGGGAGTGTATAATGATATTGTGTCAACATCTATTTAGACGTGTTGAACTCTTTTTCCCTTCACCGAGATTACTTTTTCCCACTGGGTTTTGTTACTCAGCAAGGTTTTTAATGAGACAACACCAAGATTATAGTTTCTCGATTGGGGTTTTTCTTTTCCCACAAGGATTTTTTATTTTAGGAGTTTTGAAGCAACAAGAGAAGTGGTCAACTTTAATGGAGCAACTTTACTAGAAATCAATACATTGTACTCTTTTCCCATCGTCAAGGTTTTTTCCACTGGGTTTTCTTTGTCAAGGTTTTAATGAGGCAACACATTTATAGTTTTATTATTGAACTGCACAAGAGGGGGTGTTATAGGGCCTACTGTCCATGAATGTAACGTCCATCTAGAAGGCTAAGGTTTTTCCTTATCATGTATATAAAGGAGATTATATCGATGTAATGTGGTTACCCTAATTAATAGAAATCCTTCTTTTTCTCTGTCTTTTTACTTTCCTTTATTATTCTACTGCAATAGAATAAGATTTGATTTTCAGTAGTGGTATGACTGACGATGATGATGATGTAATTGTGAAATCTCTTTACGAGGAAATGTATAACTCTGTTGATTTGTGTTCTTTAAAATTAACTACTTCCTTTTCTCAAAGAATCAAAATATTCATATAAAAATATTTCTACAATACTCTACCGGTTAGGAAAAGACTCATCTCCCGTCAACGGACCGACCAAAACATTAAGAAATATGTATATGAATATTTTAGACCACATGAGTACAAAGTAATTGGAAAAAACATAACTATATATGAAAAAGTTAAAATAACGATGGGAAAGAATAATATTTTTTCCCAAAATTAAAAAGTCCGAATATGTTAGTAATTGACTTACTCATCGAGTATGAACCAATTAGAGTTACAGTTTGAGACCAAGAGAAATAGTTCACGATTTGTATTAAGTAATTACCCCCTCTGTTTTTAGAAAATAGGTGAGGTTTTTCTTAGGTATGTTAAAAAAATAAATTTTTTTTTTTAAATGGAAGTTAAATATTATAACTTCACTACGTTGTCCATAATAGAGACCACATCTCTTCCCTTTATAAAATTAGGGTACCATTTCTCTTTTATTTTTTTTTCTTTAAAATATAAAAGGGATCATTTTTTTTAAAGGATAAATTAGAAAAAAACAAAAAAAAAAAATCAAATGATTAGTTTTTTTATTTTTTGTACAAAATCAAACAAACCAATTTTTTGGAGTAGCTTCTAATTATCAAATTTTGGTTCAAATAAAAATTAATTTCACGTTTCCTTAAATCAATCACAAAATTAACCGACGAAAAAGCAAAATATTTGTCGGTGCCAACATTACAGGTAAGGTGATTTAGGTAACGAAGTTTACACTGACTAAACAAATGAAAGTGATTATGTTACATAAAAAAATATGAGACTTTTTTTTTTCTGGTAAAAAAATTTATGAGCCTTTCCTACTCCTACACTTATCAAATAGTATAATAATAAAATTAGATTCTCTTCTGATTCGATGTAACTGCCTTGACTAAATATCCTGGTAGGTAGGTAGGTAGGTGTTTTGCAATTAGGAGCTAAATCATAAAACTTCTACATCTACATGTGTCAATTATCAAAGAACTTATCAACAAATCATCGAATATAGGCCTATAATACAGTATTAGGCAGGCAAAGCCTGGAATAAAAACGAAGAAGTGAAGAACCATGAATAGCTAGTCATGGAGCCCAATCTGTGAAGATTTATTCTTAATACAGTGTGTCGGTAGGATCGTGGATCTTTAAGATTTACTCCTAGGATCTAGTACGGACTGTCAGACCCACTCTGGACCGACCATATAGTATTGATATAGCGATATTATTCTTATTTGACCCTCTATATTCACTAGGTTTGCTAGGAGTGTAATTAAGCATAAATGAATTTGGAAGTCCAATTTTTTTAAAATAGTTTAGGTCTGGGAACCATCTTAGTACGGGTGTGTATACCCATGCTTGGAAAGCAGATACGCATACACAGTTATTTTCAAAGCGCCAGAGCTCTTTAGCTCTGTAGCTAGAAAGGATTTGGATCATAAGTTGGTATAAAATATACATAAAAGTATAAAAAACATTGTATTTTAAATTTTTAGTTTTTAATTAATGAGATTTTACCAGTGACGGATCTAGGAATTATTGTTGTGCAAGGATTAACTATTGAAGAACTTAAGTGAAAGAAAAATCATGTAATGTTCTTTGTTGTACGAGATATTAAAATATGTACAAGAGAAGTTTTAAAGTAGTACCTTTTTCTTAATGTGCAAACAACTATATACTCAAAGTGGAAATACTTGCTTCATGCTTAGCACAAATGTATGACTATCTCGTTGTACTATCAAATGCAGATGCGAACAAGATTTTTTCAAACCTTCATATAGTTTTTGACATGACCCAAATTTTCTAGAATACTCTATCTCTTGAAATGTCCAAGAGCAACCTCGAGGTGGAAAAGTCTAGGTGTCAAAATTCATATCAACGGCAAAGACTTTCTTTCGATTGATAAAACCCTAAAAATAAAGAAAAAACAAACACAATCTACCAAGAATACGGCTAAAAAAACCAAGTACTGGACAAACATAACAAGCATATATAAACAAAGGGGATAAGGGATGAGAAACACATACGTGAGCTTTACGGTGCTCATCCAATGTTGACAATGAAGATATCAATGCCCGTGCTGAACTAAGCGGTTAGCATCATAAAATTTAACAAAAAATTGTATGCATAATGTATCCGAAGAGATATCATAAAAACCAAAATTTCATCCAGTTTATAACAAAAAATTATATCGATTGAGATTTCATAAGTAGTTAAATACAAAAAAAGTTGTATGCATTTGAGATTTTATAAGTACATGTATAACATTTGAACCATAAATACGAAGAGTTATGGTATGAAGATATATATAATTAGTTATGGGATTTATAAAAATCTATCATTTTTTTATATTATTTCTTACTTTTTGATGAAACTAGAAACATTAAATTAGTTTTAATGTAATACTATTACTATCATAAATTAGTATATATCTAAAAAAAATTATCTAGAAATTAGAACTATTGCTATATATATGAACAACTAAAAACTAAAAACGTGCCTAAGGACGGATGGAGTATTGATTTGGTTTGTAAATATAAATATTTAACTATTCAAGAAATAATTGTTTGAATTCTACAATCTTCAGCTGAGCTGAAGACAGCCTGAAGGCTGAAGTAAATGAATTTTTTTACGTTGCTTGAGATCAACTACTACTTTTAAGCCCATCAAGGCATCAACTCCGTAAGATGATGAAAAGTGATGTGTAGTGTGGGCCGTGGGGGACCAATTATCACTCGACTCTGTGCTAGAAACAAGAATCAGCCACTAGATTAATGGCTGTCTATAGAAGTGGAACCATATTAACTACTGCTGAACATCCGGAAAGTTGTTTAGTATTTTTAGCAGTGAAGCCACAAAATTGAAACATGTGTGATGTGTCCAAATCATCGATAGGCCCATATAACTTAGCAGCCCTGTAATATATATCAAATAGGTAAAAATATAGGAGTGTTTAGGACATAAATTAAGCCACCGTGGTAAGAGGAATGCATATATTTTTTAATACATATCTTTATGTGGACATTCTAATCACTATTAGTAATTATTTTTTAAATAAAAGTCTGTTGAAATAAATCTATATTACTAAGGAAATAAAGGAACAAAGTTACATTTTAGGTGAGTAAGGGAGTATTTTTATTTTTATTTCCAATTGATTGAAATGGAAGACAGAGTATGTAAAGGAGATCAACAAGTTCAAAATGTCTGGTGTAAATGAAAGTTTTACCAATTATGGATATTACCTGACGTGAGCAAACATTAATGTTCCATATAGGTTTTCAGTGACGTGGTTAGAGTAAACATGAGTCGATTTAAAGGCCCAAGGAATGTGTGGTTTTCCAAAGGGACGAATGGATGATAGCGATATCAAATCGGTGGCAACCCTGATCACCAACCACTTGACCATAGCCACCATGAACATGCCAACTCAATCCCTTAACCACACCACACTGCATACCATGATGAATTACTCTGTTGTTGCACAATTTGGATTACTCGGGAAAATGATTAGGATTACGCAAAATTAAGATAGTCAGTGATACAAAGGAGATAGGCCCAACTACATGAAAGCCAGCCAGTTCAACAACTAAATTATTCAATGAGCTAGAGTTAAGAAAATTGAAACACCTCAAAATGTCGGACTAAAAATTTGTTAGTCAGTAGGGTTCCTTGGTTTAGTAATTTATTCCCATTCGTCTATAGGGCGGGTGAACAATAGTGATCGAGTTACTGGCCGTTTGTTTGCATCTGACTCGGTGTCTAGATCTGATTCATTTCCTGACTCGGTCTGTGTCAGATATCAGACTGTTTGTTTTAAAATTTGAGTCAGATCTGGTTCACTATTCGAGTTACATTTAACCCATGATTCGTACCTGTTTGAATCAGGTATAGAAATATCCCTGATTCATTGAACTAAACCACTGACTCACATATTTTTGAGTTAGATGAGTCAGATCTGACTCAGTAAACAAACACATTGAGTCAGATCAAGATGAATCCGATGATTTCAGTCATATCCAGATGAGTCAGATCTGACTCAAAAAAACAAACATAATGTTAGTCTAACTTCCATTTAAATCAAGGACTATGGAATGGTGTTTTTTAGTACTTTATAAGGTTATTTCAAAACTTCTAGCCAACAGAATGAAAGGTTTGCTTGATAAGTTGATTTCATCCTTTCAGTATGCTTTTTTGCCATCTAGGCAGGTGTATGATAGTATTATTGTGGTACATGAATTAATTTATATTCTAAACCACAAAAAAACTAAAATTAGTTATTTAGGAGTAAAGATTACTTCCTTCGTTCTAGGAAAAGGGTTACTATCAATTTTTCATTTTAGCCTATTTTTACTTTTTAGACTAAAATAAAAAAGTGATAGTAATTTTTTTCCTGGGACGAAGGTAGTAGGTCGAAAGCTTTTGATAGAGTTAACTAGGAATTTCTAATAAAAGAAATACAATTTATGGACTTCTGTAATGATTGATGTGACCTCATACTGCAATGTATTTCAGCATCTTCTATTGCAGTGCTTCTTAATGGTTAAACCAACTAGATAAGGGTCTTAGACAAGGGGACTTTATCTCCTTATCTTTTTCTAATCTGTATGGAGGTTTTTTCAATATTTATGTTAACCAAAGAAACCTCCAAGCATATCCAAGAAATTAAAATTAGCGAAGATAGTACACATGTGCCCCATCTTTTCTTTGCAGACGATTGTCTTATTTTCACTACGGCTAATCTGTAAAGTTGTAATAATTTATTAAATGCGTTCAAGAGTTTAGTATGATATCTGGGAAATTGATTAGTTTCAATATGCCAGGAATGTTTTTTATTAAGAAAACTCATCCTAAACTTCAAAGGATAATGTCTAAGCTTCTTAAAATAGAAAAAAGAATGACATTAAAGATTCATATCTTGGGGCACCCTCATTGATAGATAAATCCAAAAATAAAACTTTTGATACAATAATACAAATGATGGAGGTAAGAGTGATAGGATGGAAAAACAACATATTAAACCAGCCAAGTAAACTTGTCCTAAACAAAGTCGTGTTATCTAGTTTTCCTATGTACCAAATGGGGTGTTTTAGACTCTCTAAAAAGGTAATTCATCGAATCAACTCTATCTAGAGATATTTTTGGTGGGATAAAGAAAAAATTCTAAGGAGGTATACATAAAGTATTGGAACTTTCTTTGTAAACCTATTAGTATGGGTGGTCTAGGTTTCGAAGAAGTGGAAAAAATGAACCAAAGAATAATGGCTAACATTGATTAGAGGATAGTAAGTGAACCAAATTCATGGCGGGTTCAAATTATAAAAGGAAAATACTATAAAAGCACTTATATTTTAAGCTTAAAAAGAACATTAATTCTTCTCGGATATGGAAGTGGGTTTTACAGGGTGTGAATCTGATCCGTAAATACACTTGCTAGAAGTGGGTGATGATCAATCCATCAACATATGGACTAACCGTTGGATACCAGATCTGGATTCTAATCCAACGGGAACAACATGTTAACATTTTTGTCAGACTTGATTGACTATGAAACTGATAACTGGAATAAAAATACAATGACTACTAGCTTCCCTCATTCTGATAATGCAAAAAATTCTTAATATTAATATGTTCCTAGATTCTGATAATGCCTTAGTACAGAATAAACCCAGTCCATCTAGTATAGAGCCCACATTAATACTTTAAGTATGAATCCTCTCTTATACATATGACATCTCATCATAAAACTGTTTAAAAAAAGTTAATTTTTTAAAGTGTTTCAGATTAATGCGATTTCCATGCATGGTGGTGAAAAAGTGATGAAGTGTCATCATATGGGAGGGGATTCACACGTTAAGTATGGAAAGGGGTTTCATACTAATTTTTTTGGGATAAACCTAGATGAAAACGTACTAACGATGGAACGTTCACTATAAAATCTCTGTATGATAGACTTAGTGGAGTTAATAAAATTGTTGATGACAAGGAGAAGTTTTGGAAACAGTTCTAAAAAACAAACTCCTCTAAATAAAACTATTTATTTGGAAATTCCTAAACAATGTTCTTCCTGTTAGACATATTATAAGTTGTCTTGTTGACTCAGTAGATACTAAATGTATTTTCTGTGATCATAGAATTGAAACTGTAAACCATTTATTTTTTTAATGTAGTATAAGATCTATTTGGGTTTTACCCCTTTTTCAAGTGGAATTATGAATGTCCCTTTTGAGCTTACTTTCTAGAAATATTATGAGTTGTGGAATGCAGGAACAAGCATGAAAACTCAAACTTTAATTGAGATTTGTGCATCAAAATGCTTGTTTATCTGGAAAGATAGATGCATCAAAATATTTCAAGATAAATCAATTTCTTCTTTATAAGCTACAATATATATTCAGAGATATCTGAACTTTTGGTGCAATTCCACTGTTAAGAGAAATACAAATTCCCTTATAGGACTATTTTTACAGAAACTAAAATTCCTTGGAAATTTCCAAATGAAATTATCTAAAACTTAACGTTGATGCATCTTGGATTTCATCTACCTGCTTAATGGGGGCTATGAACAATTAGGACGGAATTTTAATGGAAGAACAATTAGGAAGGAATTGAATGAGAACATAAATAAGAGATAATAAATTGAGGAACTCGAATCAGAGTCGTCTGACCATTTTTTTTTTTTGTATGATAGATTTTAATCTTGTCCATTCTTTATCCCACCCTAAAAACAGATCCCATAATCTTGACCACTCTTTGTCACCCCCTTATCTTTCCCCAAAAATAATCCCAGCCGTCACTTATACCTCTTTATCTTTCCCCAGATGAAATCCCGGACGTTGGATCAAGGCATAAGAAAGGGGTGCCTTTTTAGCCACGATTTATCTCCTCCATAAAAAAAAATCTCAATCATCACTTATACCCCTTTATCTTTCCCCAGATGAAATCTCAGCCACCACTTATAACCAAACCTTGTTTTATATTCTTGATATCCGGAACGCTACTTATCCCAAAACTAAAAACAGATCCTATAATACTGACCACTTTTTGTCCCACCTTAACTTCCCAAGATGAAATCCATACCACTTTTTGTCCCCCTTAACTTCCGAAGATGAAATCCAGCCACCACTTATAACCCAATCTGGTTTTATTGAAAAGATATTCAGACCGCTACTTATCCCAAAACTAAAAAAAGATCATATAATCCTGACCACTCTTTGTCCCACCTTAGCTTCCCAAGATGAAATCCAGGCCACTCTTTGTCCCCCTTAACTTCCCTAGATGAAATCCCAACCACCACTTATAACCCAATCTGGTTTTATTAAAAGTATATCCGGACCGCTACTTATCCCTAAAACTAAAAAAAAATCCTATAATCTTGACCACTCTTCGTCCCACCTTAACTTCTCAAGGAAAAATCCAGGCCACTCTTTGTCCCTCCTTAACTTCCCAAGATGAAATCCCAGCCACTATTTATAACTGTGTTGTGCTTTATATTCTTGAATAACATATTGAATAACCAAACTAGTCATATATTCTTTCGATAAAAAAATATTATTTTACTAAATATACTGAAAAAATCAACGATTTCCTTTTAATATGATTTTACTAAATATACTGAAAAAATCTACGATTTCCTTTTAACATGATTTAATCTTGAGAAAAATTAATTGTTATTTTATAATATAATTGTATAATTTTTTTCTTTTTAAATTAAAATATGTTTTACTATATATTTAAGGTCCACCCGGCCCTGCCCTCCCAAGCCCAAATTATTAAATAGGCTTGGACATGACATGGATATTTTATTTTACTGCTAATCTCTGTCATCCCGGTCCATTTGATTTAACGAGCAAAATATTATTTTTCCCAGCCCGCCCTTGCCCATTTAATTGATGGGCTAGGATACCCGGTCCGATCTGACCCAATTTACACCTTCACATAATTCTTCTTTTTAGCAAAAGCACATGATAGGAGAAATATTACTGTTGTCCATATCCAATTTCACTGTTTAATTTCTTCAATTGATTTCTAGGGTTTTAGAGGAACAAAACTATGAATTCAAAAATCAATACCATAACCCAAATCCTAATATACTCAAAAATAATAAAGTACCTTCGTCATATGATTTGTATACAAACCAGTGGTAGTTCTTCTTTGATAGTTTTAAGTTTTTTCTCCTTCTATGCTACTTTTTTTTATCTTTCGACCTAGGAAAAACGAATAAATAAATAAATCACGTTAACAAAAATAGGAAAAAAGAAAACTTAAAAAGTCAAGCTACATCACTGCCAACTCAGTAGTGGGTTTAACGTAGTGGACTGAGCAAAATTATTGTAAAAAGTTTCAGTTGGAATCAATGGGCTGAGTAGAATTATTATAAAGAGTTTCAGTTGGAACCTCTGAAAAATGAAGTTATTCACTGTTTGGTAATTTGAGATGTAATTAACGAGTTTTGACCTAATGGTCGACTAGAGAATGTTTTAATTGTATACCATTGCCAATGATTCTTATGGGGCGACTAGATTATTCACACTAGCAATCGAAAATGAGTCTAATTTGGATCATCGTTGACTTGTGGATGACCAGTCATTCTATTGTTGATGACGTAAGTGGTGACGTGATCAATCTTCAAATTCCATAGACACTGATTTTGTTGGTTTAGGCCGCTAGGGCTCTAATAATCCATGGTAGTACTAGTATTGTTCACATTTGCTACTAAGTCAAAACACTATCCTATTAGTGAAATAGGATTGACTTCTTACTAATGAAATACGTCTAGAGATTTCATTGAGTTTGACCGAATTCTAGATTTCTTAGTACTCTTTTTACTTTTTAGCAAGTAGCCAGATTCAGGTATTGACCTATGACGGCTTGCCTCTTCAAATTACTAGAAAGATAAAGACTCAAATACTCAATCCGTCAATCATATCTAAGGAGACAAAATTTCTTAAGAACTCGCCGAGGAATTGAATCCAATTCGGTGCAACAACAAGAAAGTCGTAGGAAAGTCCTTACAAAGTAGCTTAGAGCGTCCACAGTCGTTGGACTAAAAGACGGACCAAACCCATATTTGATCTTTGGTCCGTCAAAAGCCAACCGCAATGGGACGAATATAAATACTCTTTGGTCCGGATTCTACACTGTTCATGACCATTTTTGATATTTTTTTCCCAAACGAAGTATAGTCGGGCGGACGTGTAGTGAACCGTCTGGGTCTAGGCGTACATGTAGTTAACCGTCTGGTGGCAAACGTTCTTCCAGGATAACGCTTCAAAACACGGGCGTTAACCAAAACTCGCCTGATGAAGCGTTTGTCTAGGAGCACGCCTACTGACAGGCGTTAACCAAAAATCAACATCACATTCAAGCGTAATCCTATACCTCCGACCGAGTGTGGGCGGCATTCTAAACGTCCTCCTAAGATTCTCCTCCTGTAAGCGTGCGGCTATGTGTACGCCCTGTTTTGGTGCGTTACTCTAGACGAGCGCCTGAGAGATATGTTACCGTTGAGATAAGTTACCGTTGATTTTTTACCGTTGTAACGGCTATATTTTGACACCTATATATGGACTACTAATTCATTTTTATTTTACTAAACTCATTGTTATCTAATTTGTATTCGAAAAAAACTTAGTTCTTTTTCATATACTTTTCTTCCAAATCGATTAGAATTATGGCACCAAAACCACGAGGTCCAAATTTTACTACATTTGAAGATGTAACGATGTTTAAAATTCATTTGTCAATATCTCAAGATTGTAGTATTGGTGCCGATCAATCAGAAGAAATATTAAGGTCTCGCATATTATATGGGATGAAAGAAGCCATACCTTCGATGTCACAGCGCACTTGGACCTCCATTCAGAAACGATTTCAGGGAATAAGTAGATGTGACAATTTTCTCTGCAAACGAGGCGGAAGTGGAACGTGAACACCATACTGGATGAGGCCCTGAAACAAAGGTAAGTACCCATTTAATTTGACGATTACATTATTGTTATGATTTGTATATCCTCCACTAAATAGAATTAAAAAAAAAACAGATTGAAGAAGTAAGGATGCTTTTCAAGGAATCTAATGGTGGCAAAATATTTAAGCATAAAGAGTGCTACGCAATTATGTTAGAAAATATAAAATATTCACGACGATCGACAGCTGTTTTCGATTCATCACAAGCTGAGGAAGATTCCGAAAGAGCAAAAAAAAAGGCGAAACGACAGAAGAAAACAGGGAGAACAAAATCGAGTGGCCAACAGGAAATGATGGAAACTATTATTAAAGAGCAAAAAAACTTCAACACCAAATATACAGAACAAACAAAAATGAAGATGGTGCAGAGAGAATCCGAGTTTACAGCAAAACTAGTTGAGTCTTCGGCAAAGTTTAAAGCAAAACAAGTTAGGAAAGAAAAACTTGATGCAAAGAAAGAAACAGACGAAGAATTTCGTATAATGATGACGGATGTCTCCGGGTTGGATCCGGTAACAAGAGAGTACATCAAAGTTAGGAAGGCAGACATTTTGCAGAGAAGGAGAAGCCAACCTTAAAGGATTCTTGGAATACCTGAAACCTAAAAAGACAACATTCTTATTAATATTGTCATTTTCAGTTTCAAATTTTATGAACTAATGTTGTTATTTTCAGTTTATTTTTAACCAAATATTGTGATCTTAAATGGATCCTAATTTCTTTTTAAATTTGAAGTAACTAATTAATTTAGATGATTTTTTTTTTTGCCAAACACTCATTTTTTCGCCTATCTATTCTTCTCCGAAATAAAAAATATAAACAAACTAAAAGCAACTCATTCAAGCTAAATTAAGAGATTCATATTCGTAATAAAAGTACTAATAAGGTTCAACACCATAAACAACAACGCTTAAAAGATAAAAACATCTATGTAGATAATTCATTTAGTTGGGGTGATTTTCATTCTCTTCAGAAGAAAGATTTGCTATCTCCTTAAGCACTTATAGAACTCCTCGTTGTTTTGCAATACTCATCAACTCCCCAGCGTCTATCGAACGGGTCAATGTCCTGACCAACAAATTTTCTCGATCCCTTATAACAGACATTTGGTTATCAATCACTGGTGATTGAACTTCCTCATTCACCAAATCAATAAATATTGTTGGATCAACAATTACACCACCTTCAGATTCAGTTGATACTGGATTAAAGGGACCAATTCGGCCCGATCTTGTAACTCTATTCCTATTTCTGTTCATCTTCAGAATCTGCGTAAAGTTTACGGCTAAATAAAAATCAACATAATTAAGTTCCCATATTTCATAAACAATAATATTATTCAATTAATCATATAATTATCCACGACCCAACTAAAATTAACTAAATACTTAATCAATTTTTACTTCAATTCAACAAATTCTCCTAACCTTAGAATTATACCTAAATTCTCATAATCAATTTTAACTTCAATTCAATTAAAACACCAAAAAAAATTTATACCCAATTTTAAAACACCATAACTTCAATTCTCATAACTTCAATTCAATTAAAACACCATAACTTCAATTCTCATAATCAATTTTTTTCAATTAAATTAAAACACCATGAGTTGATTCCGAAATTATAATTTTTAAAACCTAATTTATGTAGCTATTTTCGAACTTGACTAATATATACAATATTAGTAAACAAAACAATACAATGTTAATCTTCATTTGAAAATCGTTAAACAAAATTAGTAAACAAAACAATACAATGTTAAACAAAATTCATTACAAATTAAAGTAAAGATTAAGGTTATTACCTTCCAAATTGATGAGGGGTTAAGCTTGATTTTGGAGATTTCTCACAAATTGGTGTTGCTGTGGTGCTGCTGTGGTGTTGCTGTGGTGGGCAGGCGGAGTTTCTCAAGATGGAGAGTCTTCAGGCGAAGTTGCAGGAGAAAAATGGCTGAGAAGCGAACATTTATGTCCGACTTTTACAGGCAATGATCCAGACGTCCGCCTGGTGAGATGGGCGATTATCCAGACGTCCGCCTGATAAACCAGGCGTTATGTTAAGCGTCCGCCCGTCTCACCATTCCCATGTACCAACTGCACGTGTGAGACAAAATACGCGCGGTTGGCTATGAGTCCGCACCATCAGGCGTTCGTCCAAGACAACGCCCGTCTCTGGGGCGTGCGCATAGGTGTCTGTCTATTATCAGGCGTTGTTTTTTGTTACGCATGCCATCAAGCGTTGCTTTACTGGTCCGCTCCACTCAAACGTATTCCTAGACGTACGTCCATGTCAAGAGACGGTACATTAGACAACCGCCCAACTATAGACGCTACGTTAGTCGTCCGCCCGATCATTTTTAGCCATCAACCCGTAGTGTTTGGGCCGGATCAAAGAGTAAAATTTTTACTCTTTGATCGTTTTGGTCTTACGATTATGGACGTCCCAAGAAAATTACGACGTGGCTAAGAAAAGGACAAAATCCTACTTTATGGAGATGAACACGCACGACCAACTTAGTTGTGATTCTTTTGAAGATGTAAACGCGTGTAATGCGCAACTGGCAGTTAATTAAAAAGGAGATAAAAGTACTAAAAATAGCAGTAAAGTAACATGATGGAGATATGATGGTGGCTGTACTTGTGGATAATGTGGGTCCTATTAAAAAAAAGTGAAAAGGAAAAAGGAAAGAGAAATGGAAGGAAGGTCTAGTGTGTGTGGGAGGCAATTAAGGACTAGAGAGTGACATGACTAGATGCTCTGTATGGTTCAAACAAATACTATACCTAAACAACAAAAGTCACTTGATAGCTGAATTTTGCATGCGGACCTTCACGTGAGTTTTGGACATAGATAAAAAAAAATTAATCTTTTTTTTGTTTTTAATTTACGTAAAAATTCTAAAACTTCATTTAAAGTGAAATGAAAGGAGTATCTTAACAGTCTAATCATTGTAATTGTGTGTTAGTTTTGGTTATTAACAACTTAATTCGCTTATATATAACTAACGTATTTTGACTTTTCAAAGGATTAAAACCCTACGTAGCATATGAATCTATTCTATTATAGTAAAAACGAAGTTTTTTGCACTCCACCATAGCGCTTTCCCCTTTTCATCCTTTTTTGTAAACGAATATAACACTCTTTTGACTTTCTTTTCTTTCATACGATCCCCTTTCTCTGTTTGTAGTTTCTGTGATTTGGTTTTTTTTCTGATTTTTTTTTATTATAAACAACAAATTGTTAGTTGATAATAAAGAGAGAAAAATAAGTTTTCTATTTTGATTTTATTTGTGACTCGGTGTTATAAACAGGCTTTTTATTTTCCTCTCTTTATAGATAGCCGATCTCCATCTTGATCAATCCTTTTGCTTCAAAAGATCTGGATCCATCTTTCTCTTTCTCTCTCAATTATATGTTTCTCTATATTTTTATCCTTTTACAATTGTGATAATGATTTAATTGTATATTGATTATTTTGGATAGTAAAAATAAGTATGAATAGTTATCGGTACATGGTGGTTGCATTGATCATATTCATGTGTCCAATCACCGAGTAAAAGCTCATCCTCCACTATCATATTATGTAAAATGATAACAATTTTCATGATACATGCTAGTACGTCTGGATTCCACATTCTTGCTGGTTGCTTGACGATGGCGAACTGATTTTGTAGTACCCCAAAGCCTCGCTCTACATCTTTTCGGTAACCCTCTTGCATTGCTGAAATTTTTTGTTTCTTCTGGGAATCTGAATGTTTAATAGACTTCACAATAGTAGCAATCTCTGGGTATATTCTATCACCAAAATAATGCCCCATATCATATTGATGTCCGTTTACAACAAAGTTCACAAGAGGTGCTTTCCCGTTGATAAGATTTTTAAAAATATAAGAACGGTTCATCACATTAATATCATTGTTAGAACTGACATACCAAAAAATGCATGCCAAAACCAGAGATCATATGACACCACTGCCTCCAGCACAATACTTTCACTACCTTTGTACGCAGTGTAAGCACCTGATTCCGCCGATTGGCATTTATTCCATTTCCAATGCATGCAATCTACACTACCCAGCATCCCCGGAAATCCCCTTTGCTTGTTCTCATTAAGCAGCAGTTCAACATCACGCTCATTTGGTGTGCGCAAATATTCTTTCTCATACAAATGCACAATCGTCTTACAAAACCTACGAGTTGCTTCCAAAACAGTTGTTTCTACGATCCGTAAATTCATCTATTGTATCGGCCGCACATCCATAAGCTAACATTCGTATTGCTGCAATAAATTTTTGATGATGGGTTAATCCAAGAACCTCACAAGCATCTTTTTTTGGACAAAATAATTATTTATAGCTACGACATCTCCCAATATACAGTTGAACAATTCTCGCCGCATTCTAAATCTTCTACGAAATACATTAGGTGGAAACATCGGGTTTCTGCAAAAGTAATCTTTCCATAGAAGTTTTGCACCGGCATCACGTTCTCTTGGTATTTGGATACGAGTACGTGGCCAGTTCATAGTTGAAACGATGAATCCCGCGGTGACTGCTTGGTTATTTTGGCTCAATGCAAGTAAATCTTCGTCTGATGGTACAAACTATTGTTATCATCATCACCAGATGAAGAAGAAGACGAAGAAGAAGAAGAGAAAGAAGGAAGAGGAGGAATAGAAGAACAAGAAGCATAATAGTGATTGTTATTCTCATAGTATGTCATTGGTTGTTGATGTTTGTAGTTTTGGTTTGTATACTTGGAGAATCAAGTGTTCAATTTATAAGCATATTAAGATAAATCTTTGAGTTTTGATATGACCAAACACGCTTGGTATTTTAAAAATTAACTGAGTTGAGGCAAGTGGGGTGAATAGACGCATCAAAGATAAGAAGTCCCGGTTGAGAAGACAAGACCAAGGAGAAAAAACGACAAAGGAAAAAAATAAATTTCTTTTTGAAATGACAATACAAAACAGATATAAAGGACAAAGCAAAGATCATAAATATCTTTGGAAATGACAACACAAAGCAGGTAAAAGACAACACAAATGTAAGAAAAGTCTTTTGAAATGACAATTCAAAACTGACAAAAGATATACCACTAAAAAAATATATATGTTCAACTGACATTTTAATGCAAATGAAAGACTACCCATCCGTATCTTGATTCCCGGACGCCGAGCGCGGGGGCATAAATGGAGGAAAAGATGATCTGGATGTGTAGTTACTTGATTGCACTGTTGATGATGATCCCTGACCCATGGTATTCCACATTTATGGTGGCAAAGTTTGAAAAAAAGTGCCAAACCCAATGGGTGGTTGTTGTTGACGAAAATGGGCAAGTTGTGACTCCAAATTGTTGTTGTGATTTTGTAGACCCCGTATTTCTTTATCTTTTTCCATGATAAACTTCATCCTCTCATTCGTTTCATTTAATGTAAACTTACGAAACTCTTGCGTAAAATCAACATATTCTTGAACTAAACCATAAGCTTCGACCTGTTATGAAAAAAATTAAATCAAATTCTCTACCATTATTATATACTAAAAAAACCCGTGGTTTTTTGTATACTTACGTACGACAATTGTTGTTGAGGCGGAATGGGTACATGTTCATCAGGTTCTTGGATGTTGTGTTTAATACGGTCACCAGCATAACCGTATGTTTCAACCTCCCAATCGACTTTGGTGGCATATTTCTGCAAGTTATTTACATGTCGTCAATACTCCATATACAAATCATACGTAACACCACGCACTAATATTCTTACAGGGACCAATTCGTTTTCCCTCAACTCGTTAGCTTCGTCGTTGTTCAGGTTGCTAATACGAGTGGGCGGGTTGCTTGGAACGCTCCATGTTTCATGGTGTTGCCTTCAACACCGTTCTCCGAGATACACGTTATTTTGTGAAAAGAAAATAACTATCAACAAATAAACCAATCAATTAACCGAAATTCAAAGAAAATAAAAAACAATCTTATGGAAATAAATTATAAACTCACAGTGCCTAGCCAAAAGAATATAACCCTTTTCTCTGAGAGCTCTATTTCTTTCTGTCATATATCAGTTTCTAGGACTAAGATCGCGGATTCCCACGGTTGCCAGGTTACATCGTCTACAGACAACTGATTAAGAAAAGTCTTTGAACGAAAAATATCAATACTCTTCATTCGTGTACCCTTCCACCGAGAACTTCTAGGCCACACTGATTCACTTTCACTCGTTGGGTTCTTTGGTCAACATATGCCCAGATATTCGTACCCCCAAAACTAGAATGTGAAGACAACAGACGAAATAAATAAGTTAGCAAGAAATAAACATTTAAAAGAATTATAAATAAGACTAAGAAATTTACCTCCAATATTTGGAAGGGTCCGGCTAATGACTTTTGTTCCCTTCCAGATGCGGCGAGACCAGAATACAATTTCTCAAATGCAGCACTACCCCAATATTTGAATATTTTATATTCGTTATGTTGACTTATTTCTACAATAATATATATAATATCTAAATATCTTAAAAATATTTTCATTTGGAAAACATAAAAAAAGCGGGCTGGTACAACACGGCTATTTTTCTAGCACAACACATCACATGATGTCGTCTAGCACTGCACGGTACAGCATAACACGTCCAAATCTCTAGCACAACACAGTACGTTAAGTACGTGAGTTTGTGGACTGTGATGTACTGGGCCGACACGTTTTACACCTTTACTACACAGTATACATCTCTATCCCGCATCAAAAATATAGTCCAACATCTTTTCTCCATATTACAACTGTCTACAAAAATAGAACCATATTAACATCTAGAAAGTTCGTTTAGCACAGAACTGAAACATGTGTGATGTATCAACTAGCAAAGAATGATTTTTTGGGGACCCCTCCGAATTTGAGGGGACCAACCCCCCATTTTGCTAAGGTCATTAGGAAGTAATTTATTCGCCCCCATCTGCCAAACGAACGGGCGAGATGTTA